>JADZMA010000163.1:0-45357 GCA_020796225.1 Arion vulgaris
TACCCCCGGTGACTTGTCCGATGCTATTTGCACCTGCAGTCATATCACATAACAAATGATATATAGATCAAGCAAGAAATCAGACACTGGTCAACGTTTCAACATCTGTGTTTCCTGGAACAGTACAGAACAGAACAGAAGTGCAAGCATATTGACAATAGCAACATTGACTTGTGAGACATGGACAGTTTGCAGGGCATTAGATAAACATATGAATATGAACTGAATAAATGAATGATAACTTTGACAGAAGTGTCATCCGTATAGCATGGACATTGATGGGAATAAATAGGTTTTCTAAAAAAAATATGTTATTGAATTAAACTCTAAGTTGTTAAATAATAGAAAAACAAAACTGAACTATTAACAATACCAAAAAAAATGTGTATGACTGGAGAAGACATATATGGGAAAGACAAGAGAAAGATCACAGAGTAGATGTGTTCAGAGTGATAACTGACTTTAATATGCCATGTATACCTCAGTGGTGCACATATACCATATCTTACCAAAGTAAGAACTATATGTTTCTTACAAACCATGTACACGTGTCCTGTATAGTGTAAGAAAACATAAGAATATAATATGATTGCATTTCATGTGATGTGTCCATGTACAACTAATGCATCTTTCACACTATGTATATCATCAACTGTAACCAATTAACAATGGTGGAAACTACATGATTAACAGTCACACGTGTTACAAGAAAGCAATGAACATTAGACGTGCTAAATAAAATAAATAAGATACAAGTCAAGAGACACTTGTAAATACCGCGAGGTATACTAGATAATTACTGTTACCAAATGTAGGCACGGTCGGCCTCTGAGATCGGTTATGATCCGAAAAAAGTTACACGTACTAACTATAGTATCATGAAATTTGTCGATATGTGTACGTGAATCTCGTTTAATTATATCCTCATTTTCACGCGATATATGTACATCTTTATACAGAATGTCGCCAAGGAAATTACGGTCCAGAATTGTCCTGCCCTCTCTGCTCTATCGGATGCGAGGACATATGCGATATAACAAATGGGCACTGCACCTGTAAGGAAAACTACATTGGATTATTGTGCAAAGGTTTCCATAATTTTTATGACGTTCTAATTTAGTTAGTGTATAATGATGTGAATATACTATGTTGAATACTCGACACATTTCTTGTTCTAACCAGGGCTGCAAGTGTTCACTCTTATACAATATATATTCTGACATCATATTAGACCTACGTGGTTATGAATGTATTGATCATGTTGATTGTAATGTCTGCTTTATCTTGACATATTTCATGGCAATACATTCTCAATTACATTTTAGAGTATGTCTTCAACATGAACCTTCATTATTCATTTTTAATTTTAGGATCATCTACATCGCACATCGAACATGTCCACAATTGCTCCGATCTCCTCCCAAGCATGTATCTTAATGTGTGTATGCTAATAACTCCTGTTCTGTGTTGTTTGATGTATATACTGGGTTTTCTCTCGTGGTTTTCCCGTCTTGCCGCACCTCTTCTTGATGAGCTCATTCTAGTTTGTGTATATATGTCAAACGTCTTGAAGTCACGCTTACATACTTGTTTGTAGCAAATGGATGATTATCCACCAGCTCGTCTGCCACAATCCAGATTCTGGTTTAAGACCCTTGGATTTATGGTCGTCTGTTTTTTTATGCCATGTGACCATGCACATAGATAGCTACGCTTGCAGATAAGGGAAATAATCTTGGTTTTCCCAGCATATTTAACACTTCTTTGTATTGTTACTCTGTCACTCTATGTGAACTAGAACATACGATATAAACCTTTACATGTTGAATCTATTATCTTGCAATGTGTGATGGGGCCATGATTTCTTGACATATAGCAGTGTGTAGAAACATGCTCTCTATAAAGTACTGCTAGTTTTGCTGATCAGCATACACATACTAGTGTCTGTATGACCTTCCTTGTAATTACATATTTCAATTAAAAGAAATGATGAAGTACCCTGTCAATGTAAGCCTAGCCTGTGACGCTTATATGAGGAATGTTCACCTTGCACATCTTGTACAAACCCATGTCTAAGCTACCGTTTCATCAAAAGAAAGTTCATGATTATAATCAGCTGATGTTTCCGGGGATGCTAGAAAATGAATGGAATACATATTTACACCTGAACTAGCTTAGGTCCCTACCTTCGGCTAGTATATCAAGGTTTACTACTGTGCTAAGCGTTATGGATGACCTGACTGATCAACAAGGCATATCTAATATATCAGTTATACAACTATGACAATCTTCTTCATGCAGTTTGTCTTGTACAGAACGCTGATCTCATCACAGCGAGTGTGGAAGAATCTCGAACTGTAATATATGTTGTCCTGCCCATCCATCTTCGTTTGGAATGTTTTTATAGTTTCCTGTTGTCGATTTCTGCTTATTTTCACCTACATTGTCTTCCATCGAACTATGCACTCCAACTTATTCCAACCTACTGTGACGTGACTAACACATTTTTTTCTTCTTTAATTACTGAGATAATTTAATGTTCATGTTTCTTGATGCTCATGAATTTTCGAATGTCTTTTATGCATTTCTCATTGTCTATGGCATTATAAAGTTCGTTTTATTGCACTTTGTATCAACTTATACAATTTTCTGCTTTAATGTTTCTATCTCAATCGATGACACACATATATGTGTTGCCAACGACAAAATTGCATGTCCGTCTCAGTTTTACTTTTGTTTCCTGCTTATAGTTTTTGTATTCTAGTAACCATCATATATGTCATGGTCAATCTTCTGTTGATCGCTTTTTACATTCTCCATTGTTGTAAATTACAGCACAAACTATCACTTTTATGCGTTCTTTGGTCATGCGCTTAATTCAGTGAGGACAAATAGTTTTTAGGTTGACTTATTGTAGCTACATGTTGCTTCTAATCTCATCCATGAATGGTCTTTTCGAACTTGACCATATATCTGCTTCACCTGCTGACAATCTTTTCGAACTTGACCATATATCTGCTTCACCTGCTGACAATCTTTTCGAACTTGACCATATATCTGCTTCACCTGCTTACAATCTTTTCGAACTTGATCATATATCTGCTTCATCTGCTTACAATCTTTTCGAACATGATCCTATATCTGTTCTACCTGCTGACATTAGCAGAGGGATTGTTGACTTATTGTTCGTCCAGGTGTCTGTTGCGTCTTTCCTGTCCAGTATGAAAGCGAAATATAATGACTGATATGTTTTGCAGAAGTCATACAGAAAATATGTACCATAGTTATATCTAATGTGTGTTTGTTTGTACCTAATAAAAATCATATTTGTGGAGAAATAGTGGATGGAAAGATCCAGAGATAAGTGTCACATTTTCTAAATAGTCCAAATCCTTACATTTTGTATGCAGAAAATATGAGAAATTAAAATAACATATGTGGGGATTCCTTTTCCCAAATAATTAATCCCCCAATTCCTTTCATAAAAAATAAAACAATTCCCCTTATTTCAATCTTTTTATATCATATTTTTCACCTATTACCCCTTTTACCTACAACACATATATCATATTAAACATATATATATAACATACAATATATCCCAACATGATTACCTCACCTGAAAATATATATCCCCTTACAAATAAAATGCTAAACTAAAACCCATTGATTATATAACAAAATCTTATATTCAAGCCCTCATTATTGAATCTCTAATACAAGTTCATCACATAATTTATTGAAAAGGATCAGCCCTTTAGAATGTCTTTATTTTAAAATTTAATATTTTTCGGGAAGCTGTTCGGTTAGTGTTCCATGGGTCTTTCGGACTTCAAAAATATTTTTCAAAATGTCTATTTTCTGTCTTTGGAAAGTTTGTTTTTACATTAAGATTATCGGAAACAGGCTCTGAAAATTTTCACTTTTTACAAATAATTTAGAAGATATATATTTCCAGTTGAACAGGTAACCTCAGTGCTGTCTGTCTCAAAGATCTTTTATTCCCCGATTTTCATAGGTCTGATCGGGGTCCTGTTTGGGGATCTTTTTTGGAATCTGCTGTTCACAAAAGGTTTAGTTTACTCCTTCCGAAGTCATTGGTCGTCTCTTAAACTCAGCACACGGGGCCATTCCGTCTCCCCTTTTGGGGAAAGGGAAAGACCTTCCATGTTGGGCAAATTTTACCCGGAAAAAGTTTTTCTGCTAAGTCTCTCTGCTGGCTACGCTTTTTTCTTTTTATGGCCTATCGGTGCAGTGTCTAGCCATACTAAATTTTCCCAACTAATTTAGTCTCTTCCCAAGATTTCTGCCCTTGCAGCCCAAGTTTCCACTTTCCCGCACGTCTCTTTTTTTCTTCCTTTTCACCTCTTTTTAAATTGTCCCCTCTATTTATATGGGACAAAAACCCCCCTTTTGTTTTCCCCCCAAAATTCTTTTTTCGTTTTTATCATACTAATGATTACGCTCCCGGGTTATTTTCCCGAAAATCGTCCAAAAACTGTCCGCATCCCTAAATTTCCCATCTCAGTTTTTAAAAATCAGGTCACCCTACTTATTTTTGGGAAATTCTGGTATTTCCCAATGGTTTTTTTAATTTTTTTTGGGGAAAACCCTTTGGGTTGCATTTTTAACCCCCGGGGTTTGCCTTTTAAATTAAATTTTTGAACTTTTGACTTGTTTATCTGTGGCCTATTGGAATTTGATCTTTTTTGCCCTTCACCCACGAACACTAACTAATTTTCCCCTGTATTTTTTCAAGATTACCCCGATCAAACACCCTTCAACCTCTATAAGTTTCGCCATCTCCCCCCTAGAACTTTTTCCTACTAACCAAAAAACAGGGACCCCTTAAAGTCTAAAATATACATCTCAAATGCCAACATAAAATACCCATAAAACCAAAAGAAAACTAAATTATTCAAGTATCCAAAAAAAATTAAAATGTTCATCTCAAAAATTGAATTTGTAAAACCACTTTTTATTAGCCCAAATTTTTATTTTAACCCCAGCATAGCATGTCAACTGACTGGGCAATCCCCTTTGTGTAGAAGTTACTCCTTTCGTGGAAAGAAGTTTTCACCCCCTTTCCCCCCTGGTTTTTCCAATATTACCCCCAAAGTTCCATTACTAGGGTTTTTCGTTCCTAATTTATCAATAATCATTTTTAATCATTCATTATCATTGAAAACATCAGTTATACAAACATATTTCTAAAAAACCCAACCCCAAAACAAAGAAAATTTTTCAAAAACATTACAACAAAATTCAAATATCAATCAAAATTAAATCTGTCATTAACCCAAAATCAACATCAAGAAACAGAACTAATATGAAAACATAAATCAAGACCTGACCCCAAACAGCATGTTGAAACCATCATTTTGGGGAAAGTTTCGCAAGACCCCCTTGCAGGTTTATCGTCTCTACCCCCAGTATCCCCAAAGTTTTTCCCACTTTCGCAAAATTCTACCGGGGGTCACCTAAATCGATGATCTTTACAATCCAGTTATCGAAAAAAACCGTTTTTTTTACTGGCATTTGGCTCATGAAAATCATCATTAATTTCCCCAAAAAAACCTTTTGGGAAAAGGTTCCAAATGTTACCCACCAAATTAGTCCCCCCTCAAAAAACATCATACTATAAGCCCCATTTTTCGTTTACATTCTCCGTGTATTACCTTCAGTGATTACTCAAACCATACTTGTCCTTAAAATTTTTAAACAAGACCTTTCCAAGCATAAAATCTATTTTTTACCTATTTTTTCCCCCTCAATTAAGGCATTTTTAACTAATTTTTGAAAACAGACATCTAAAATTTTTCCCATAAAAACCCAACAATAAAAAAAACCCGTTCAGCATTAAAAATTTGAACATGATGGGGACTCCCAACTAACAACCTGCCCTCGTGTGATTCTCTCTATAGTCTCCCTCTACGCCACCCCCCTGTTTTTCCTCAACCCTTTTTATAAAAAAAATTCACACCCCAGGTAATCACAGTACCACGGGGCAAAATTTTCCCAATCTGAAATAAAACCCGGGACACAAAATTTTTGTCAAAAAACCCGCATATCCACCTTTGGTGTAAAACCCCTGAATAAACCCCGCCATATATAACAACAAAACTTTCAATATCAAAAAAACCCCACCCAAAAAAAAACAAAAATTCATTCCCTCTTCTCAACATGGAAAACCTTCTTGAACCTTCGCCCCCCATTTGCTGTTCCCCCGAGTTGACTTTTCCCCCATCTTGAAATTAAAAATTTTAAACCCTAAGATGTTCACAGCTAATATCTTTATTCCAATCAGTAATCCATACCAATATTCTTCCCTCTCATATGACAGAATAACACATTTCCTTTTTCTAAACTGGACATAAAAAATAATGAAAAAACATAAATGTCAAAAATATCATTTTTTAAATTTAAACTAGACCTTTTTAAACCCCTGGTTAATTTATAATTAAAAAAATTTTTGTTAATGACCACTTTTTTCCCCCTTTATCCTTCTCATTTTCTCTCCTCTTTCTCAGCTATGAATCTCTACAGGAAAAAATCTACCCATGACATAAGTACTAAGGTCTACCATTGCCTCCATAAAATTTTGTAAAGCCAAATGCTTTGACCTATCTCTTCCCCGAAACATTCTTGCTAAAATTTTTGTCCCCCCCCCTAGTTCCCGATTGTTTTTTCTTCCTCATCTTTTTTATTTTTTTTAACTTTCCTTTTTCCCCCCCAAAAATCCCTTCATTCTCTTTGCGATATTTTGCCGCCCCAACTTCTCATTGCCTTCAATATGCTTCTCCCATTCTGTTCCTTTGCTTTAACCGCCCTAACCTTTTACTTTTTTTGTTGATCGACGTTGAATTTGTGTCTCCGGGGTTTTATAAATAAGCCGAGCAAATACCCCTTTACAAAAAGGCATGGATGGCCAGGCAAAAATTCTGAATCACCAGTCCCTGATACCCTCATCTTACGGCCCCGCACTTTTTTCCATTTGTACCCCTATATTCTTCCCGGTCTCTTTCTCCATACCACCGTCAACCCATTCAACTCTCATCATGTTTTTCTGCCCTTCCCTTTTCTTATCAACCTATTTATCTCTTCTTGTTCCCTTTTTTTTCTAGTTGGTTCTCGTATTCCCGAAAGCCCTTTTTCATCATCTTGCCTTTAACGGTCATCTTAACTTCTTTAACCTCTTCTTCATTTGGTTTTTTCTTTTTTCTCTCCCTCTCCCTTATTTTCCCCCCGCAAGTCTTCCCCCAAAACACCATACTTCAATTTTTTCCTTTTTTTAACTTTTCAAACCTTCATTTTTTTATTCTATCCCCTCCTTGGGCCAATTTCTAACTCAATTTCTAAAGCACTTGTTGTCATCGGCTTTGTTAACTGTTTGAAATCTTCAATTCTCCCAAAAGGTTTTTCTTCCACTATTCTGGTTTTCAGTTTGAAATTTTGCTGTTTAAATTTTATTTGTCTCATCTCAATGTCTTTAAATTTTGGTTTTAAATTTCTTTAACATTAATACTTTTTTTGTTCCAAAAAACCATCTTCTCCCCGCCTTCTTTTTGCTGTCTCCCAAAAAAACCATTTTTTAGACGCCCCTCTTTCCCTTTTATGTTTGATGGGCATTCTTAGCAAATCCCACACCGTACAACAAAAAAAAATCAATAACTGAAAAAAAAAACTTTTAACCTTTCCCCCTTTAAATTTAAAGCTGAAATCAAAGCAAGTTTTATACTGTAAAAAATTAAATAATAAAAATCAATGTTTTAAAATTCAACAATTTTATTAACAAAACAGGCACAATTCTTTAAATATTTTTAAAATCAAATCCTTCCAATTTCACAAACAACCCATAAAAAATTTCTCCTTTCCTTTCCAATTTTATTACAACTTTTAACAAAAAATACCTGACTTCTTTCCTCCTTCCAACCCCCACACAAATTTTTAGGTATCTTGTTCCCGTATCTCCCCTTTATAGACGTTAATCCCTTTTTAAATCTCCGTTTCTAAGAAAGGGTTGAAAGATTCATTCAAAAAAAAATGTGCCCCCAAAAAAAGGGTCTTTTTACCACTAAATCTTTTTTACTATCTCTTTATATTTCGCATCGACCACAAACATATTTCGGGTAAAACAATGGCTCGTGTTTTGTTGTGGCCCGCTATCCCGGGGCGTTCCTGTCGACCTTTGGGGTCTCCTGCCCCAATTAAAATCCGTTTAACCTTCTTTTATGACCCCTTTTTTTTCCCTTTTTTAACCTAATTTCCCCTTTTTCACCTTTTTAAACAATTTCTACCCTATTTTCATAAAAAACCCCAAAAAATTCCGAAAAAAAATAACAATAAAAAAACAACCATTGATTTTTGAAAATTAATTCTCCCCTTTTAATCTTAATACAAGTTCATCCTTTGTATTGTGGTTGTCTGAAGTCCAGAATGCCTCTGTCTATTTTAAAAGTTTAAAATTTTCTTTTAAAGCTGTTGTTGAGTGTTCCATGGCTTTTGGGACTTAAAGATATATATTTCTTCAAAATGTCTATTTTCGTTTTTAAAAGTTTGCTTTTTTACATTAAAATCTACGTAAACGACCTGATAACGGTCACCCACAAATGGCAATTTAGAAAATATATTTCAGGAACAGGTAAGGCTTTTTTAGGGGTCTGTCTCTATAAATCTACCCATTCTCATCAGAGTCTATAGGTCTGATCGTGGGACTCTGCTGTGGATCATTTATGAATCTGCGTCTACACTAAAAGGTCTGTTAACCCATATCCGAAGCAGGGGTCGCTTTCAACCAGCACAAAGGGCCCTTTCGCCCCGGGGGTTTGCAAAATTTCCATGTTCGGCAAATCTCTATCCGGGTTCTAAAAAATCTTTCTGCAAGTTTTTCTGCTTTCCTGCTAAATTGTTTCTCTCCGGGGCCCATCGGCTGTGGGTTCAGCCATACCAAATTCCCAAATCAACATCTCTTCAACGCAGCAACCGGGCCATTCCCTCCCCTTTTCGGCCTGGTTTTCACGTTCCCACGCCTTTCTTTCTCTTAATACACCCCTTTTGATTTCACCGTCATTTATAGGGGTAAAACCACCTTTGTCTTGCCCCAAAAATCTCCTTGTTTCATTATCATAACAATGATTACGCTCTACCGGTCCATCTTCCGGGAAAACGTCCAAAAACTGTCCGGCATCCCCAAATTTCCCCTCAGTCTTTAAAAATCAGGTCATCCTACTTTTTTCTTTGGAAAATTTATGTTAAATTTTCCAAAGGGTTTCTGCCTAATTTTTTTTGGGGGAAATAAAGGTGCTTTTAAACAACTTGTGGGGGCGCCCCACTTAATTAAACTGAACTTTTTACTTGTTTATCTGGTATTGATTTTATACATTTTGTCCTTTCACCCCGAACACTATTACAATACAACCAATCTCACAAATAGGCTAAACAACTTAAAACATAGATGACAAATAAACATGATAAAAAAATTTAATTTGTTTTGAAACAAGTAAAAAATCAGAAAAAGAATTCCCCCAAAAAATTCAAAATTATATTGTAAAGAGGTAATCAAGACGATTGGAAAATTGGGTCTATTATTGGTTTCCATTTATGAAACTATAACAACTGGAAAGAAATGACCTGTTTAACAAGTCAACTATTTAGAAAAGTGATCCTTAAAGAATAACATCAGCATTGGAAAACACAATTATAGCAGACAAACTAACGTTACAGTCAGTTGCTGGTATATAGTCTCAAAGCAGGTTTGTCACTTGTTATTTAACTAGCACAGGTCAAAGTTCACTTTCACTCTAGCTATCTATCACTGCTATCTGACTATCATAAACTTCCATAATAAATGCTGGACCAAATTAAAGTCAGCGAAACCAATGTAAATTTATAATATTACTTTTCTCACAGAAGATTAAATTAACAACTCAGTTCAATAAACAATTAACTACACAGTACAATAATTACATGGACATTATATTGAACAAAGACAGGTATAGGCAGTATTACATAAGTATTAAAAAATTAATTATAAAATATTAAAATAAACAACACTCAACGTTTCGGTGCTAGACCTGTATCATGAACAAATATGTACAATAAAAACATAAATTAACTAAACCATAATACTAACTAATGATGTAAATTAAAAGATACTGGCATACAAACCTGCTCCAAAAGTACTTGTCTCTTGATCGGTATCTCATGAATGATAGAATAGACAGGAAATAGTAAGACTATTAAGTTTCCGGTTGGCTGGTCAATCGGAATGGGTCAGTACAGGTTTAGTGAAGTATTATGGTTTAGTTAATTACGTTTTTATACATAATTGTTTTTGATAAAGGCCTAGCACCGAAACGTTGAATGCTGTTTTATTTTAATATTTTATTATTAATTTTTACTATTTATGAATACTGCATATACATGTCTTTGTTCAATCAGCTATTTGCTCAGTATTACAGCAGCTACCCAAACGATTTACTCCAGATCTGATTTGATCCGGGTCTGACCTCCTCGGATTTGTTGATTTTCGTACATCACATGGAAATTATATATATAAGTGTTTAAAATCCGATTTACATTAACTAACAAAATTTCGTAGTCCGTAATCCTCCGTTGATCAGTCCTTCTCCTTGTCGTTAAAGGCGTTGTTCATCAGGATGATGCAGATCTTGTGGCTGTTGCCATAGTAGTTTAAATCGAGTACCGAACAGTTTTCCTAACTGCATCAGAATGGAGCGATCAGATATATGTGTATGTACACTGGAGACTTTCCACAGACAAAGTTATGAGTGTCACAGCTGACTCAGTAACTATGCCTTTTTTTTCCCTATCGATCCAGAAGCACCGAGCTTTCAGCTCATTCGCTCAGTGCCATGGACATCGTAACCCTTCGGTTCGGTGCCACGAACACCGAAAATCTGGAGAACCTGTAGCTTTTCTGCTAGCCCGATGAAATGAACCGAACTCACAGGGGGGCTTGTCACCCGTCGTCCTTAGCGCTACAAACACGCTGGCAGTGGGCTAGGTAACTGTACTAAATACTGTACAGTTCCTAACAGTTCTGACAAGAGTCAACGACTTAGTTTGAATTATGTACCCACACTCGGACAACACTTATGAGTGTAATAATCACTCTCCTAACACACAACTACGGAATGCAGACTTCGCTGCATAGGTAGGTACAAAGAGACAAATGGTACTTTCGGACTTCCAGTCCGCGTTCCATACAAATTCTAAACAACACAAATGTCAATACTTTACACCACAGACACACTAGCACTTGTAACTCTCGTGATTCCGTGATCAATGATGGTTCTTCGTTCTATCTAAAATATATATATATATATATATATATATATATATATATATATATATATATATATATATATATATTTATTATATATATATATATATATATATTTTAGTAAGTCCACCAAAATATCGTTCGACCAGGCGCTGTCATGATGTGATTATTAAGTCCCCCGTCCGGTTCACTTAATATATCTAAGTTCGAAGATCTGTGAATACTTAGTACTGACCGTTACACCATGTTTCGTCCTCTCACTGCTAATGAATAAAACACGTTATTTCACTCCATCAAGTTTCGTCCCTCACCTGCTTATGAATAAAACACGTTCTGTTGTTCCATCAAGTTTCGTCCTCACTGCTATGAATAAAACACGTTCTGTTGTTCCATCAAGTTTCGTCCTCTCACTGATTATGAATAAAACACGTTCTGTTGCTCCATCAAGTTTCGTCCTCTCACTGCTTATGAATAAAACACGTTCTGTTGTTCCATCAAGTTTCGTCCTCTCACTCGCTTATGAAAAAAACACGTTCTGTTGCTCCATCAAGTTTCGTCCTCTCACTGCTTATGAATAAAACACGTTATGTTGCTCCATTAAGTTTCGTCCTCTCTGTTCGGCTCAACAGCATGGGCTACAGCTGCTAACACACACCTACAGACATTGGACCGAGTGCAAAATCAAGCACTCAGGATCATCACCGAGCAATAAATCTACGCCTATCACAGTGATGCATAAAACCACTGGAGTACAAGCCCTGGCTTACAGAAGGGAAACCAAAATATGATCCAGATGGAGAAATACACCAGTATGCCCTTTCATCCAATGATAGCAAGATTAAATGATCTGGCACTTGGACGACTAAAACAGCAGCTTCGTCCATCGGGGGAAAACGACTAAAGACAGTACCAAGATGACCTACCAATGCACCAACACCGCTGATACCTAGTCTCGACCCTGTTCCTGGGAACAAGTTAGCGATACAGCAAAAATCATCACAACAATTAGTGGAATCACATTGAGAAATACACAATGACCTGCAGGAGAGAACAGCCACTATGTGCATGATCCAAGAAAACTACCTTAAACAATCATGGATCCACGCCTACACCGATGGATCTGCAACATATATAATTAAGAACGGAGGGGCTGGTATCTATATTACATATCCCAACAATCACACCGAAACAAAGTACATACCAACTGGTAAATTTTGTTCAAACTACACTGCAGAGGCTGAAGCATTATTAAAGGCCGCAATCATGATCAATAATTCCAACTCTGACTGCCAATTAGTGGTATTTTTCACAAACGCGCTATCTGTTTTGCAAGCCTTACAGAGTAACCACCCATCACTAAGAAAAGAGCTCAGCAAGATCTCTACCAACAAAAGAGTTACACTTCAGTGGATACCATCACACTGCGGAGTGCCAGGTAACGAGAAGGCAGACACACTTGCTAAAAAGGAAGCAGAATGTGAACAAATAGATAATGAAATCACATACTTTAAAAAAAAGAGCTGTCATGGACATTAGAAAAGAACCTAAACCATCCAACGATGACTACCACACACTTGACAGACAAGGACAGACTATCATCTTCCGACTCAGGATAGGTCATAACAGACTGAACAAACACCTACGCAGGCTAAGATTGTCCCCAACCCCTCTGTGCCCTGTGGCTCCGCTGAACAAACCACAGAACATGTCCTGCAAGACTGTCCCTGTATGTCCTCCCAAGAAAGGAATACTGGCCCTACAACACAACACTACATTCGAAACTACATGCCACTAGAGATGGGCTCCAGACAACAGTCGATTTCTTCATAAGAACGTGTCTAACGTTATAATCATCAAAACTGCATGGCACCAGAGATGAACTCCAGACAACAGTCGGTTTCATCATAAGAACGCGTCTAACGGTATAATCATCAAAACTACATGACACCAGAGATGAGCTCCAGACAACAGTTGGTTTCATCATAAGAACGCGTCTAACGGTATAATCATCAACACTACATGGCACCAGAGATGAGCTCCAGACAACAGTCGGTTTCATCATAAGAACGCGTCTAACGGTATAATCATCAAACTACATGGCACCAGAGATGAGCTCCAGACAACAGTCGGTTTCATCATAAGAACGCGTCTAACGGTATAATCATCAAAACTACATGGCACCAGAGATGAGCTCCAGACAACAGTCGGTTTCATCATAAGAACGCGTCTAACGGTATAATCATCAAAACTACATGGCACCAGAGATGAGCTCCAGACAACAGTCGGTTTCATCATAAGAACGCGTCTAACGGTATAATCATCAAAACTACAGGACACCAGAGATGAGCTCCAGACAACAGTCGGTTTCATCATAAGAACGCGTCTAACGGTATAATCATCAAAACTACATGGCACCAGAGATGAGCTCCAGACAACAGTCGGTTTCATCATAAGAACGCGTCTAACGGTATAATCATCAAAAAGAGTGATCGCAAAGAAAAAAACCTTCTAAATATTTCCTTTACTTCTCAAGGGCGGTCATCGTGTAAATAGAATATTCTATAAGTACTTTTATTACTTCTGTTAGAATATATTAGTCGCTGTTCATCTCTCTCTCTCTCCCCCCAAGTCATCAACTTTATTAGCTGTCTCAGTACCTCTTTGTTTCGGTCAATTCAGCAAATCTTCATTGACTTCCGCTCGCTTGTGAGTCCTCAAATCTTCTGTTATGGTTGGGATATTTGTTTTTAAATCGGAGTCTGGTTTTTGATTACTTGCTTAGCTTGTGAGTACCACGTTAAACATGGTACTCGTGTAATTCGGACTTGTAAACCAGGGAAACCTGTTTTGCTCTGTCCCTCACCTTCAATCTTGTGGTCAATAATGTCTATTAATAGTTCCCTCTGTTTCATATCTTCCTTTGCACTCTTTGTAATCTGAAGTCCATTTCTAAGAACAGTGCCAGCTTGGCTTTATCACACAATTAGGAAAGAACAAGCATGTTTAGTATGGAAAAGCCTACATAAATTACGTTTTACAATACCAAATATTGCTAAAATAAATGAATGACATAGTTTAATGAACGTTTATGTATTCCCAGGGAGGACAATCAAAATTGAAGAATAATGTATGATGTTAAAAATAAGACATACAAATCACATCATTGAATAACATAAAACAGAATGTAAAGGCTGAAGAATACATTTATTTTATCAAGAGAAGATGCAGATCACGTTATATCTTGATTCATACTGTGATAAATAACGAGAATATAACTACAGAGAAGGATGTGTATTTAGTCAATGAGAAAGATATTCATACGATATGTTGGTGGGAGGGTGTGGTCAGGACAAACTACTAGACAATGATTTATATATATTTCAAAGCTATACATTCGTAGCATATATCTTTGTTTTATTTACATTTGTCTACTAAGAGATACATCACCAATGTTTTATTTACATTTTGTTCACTAAGAGAATACATCACCAATGTTTTATTTATATTTTGTTCACTAAGAGAATACATCACCAAAGTTATATTTACATTTTGTTCACTAAGAGAATACATCACCAATGTTTTATTTATATTTTGTTCACTAAGAGAATACATCACCAAAGTTATATTTACATTTTGTTCACTAAGAGAATACATCACCAAAGTTATATTTACATTTTGTTCACTAAGAGAATACATCACCAATGTTCTATTTACATTTTGTTCACTAAAAGAATACATCACAATGTTTTATTTACATTTTGTTCACTAAGAGAATACATCACCAATGTTTTATTTATATTTTGTTCACTAAGAGAATACATCACCAATGTTCTATTTATATTTTGTTCACTAAGAGAATACATCACCAATGTTATATTTACATTTTGTTCACTAAGAGAATACATCACCAATGTTCTATTTACATTTTGTTCACTAAGAGAATACATCACCAATGTTCTATTTATATTTTGTTCACTAAGAGAATACATCACCAATGTTATATTTACATTTTGTTCACTAAGAGAATACATCACCAATGTTCTATTTACATTTTGTTCACTAAGAGAATACATGACCAATGTTCTATTTATATTTTGTTCACTAAGAGAATACATGACCAATGTTCTATTTACATTTTGTTCACTAAGAGAATACATGACCAATGTTCTATTTATATTTTGTTCACTAAGAGAATACATCACCAATGTTCTATTTGCATTTTGTTCACTAAGAGAATACATGACCAATGTTCTATTTGCATTTTTTTCACTAAGAGAATACATCACCAATGTTCTATTTACATTTTGTTCACTAAGAGAATACATGACCAATGTTTTATTTATATTTTGTTCACTAAGAGAATACATCACCAATGTTATATTTACATTTTGTTCACTAAGAGAATACATCACCAATGTTATATTTACATTTTGTTCACTAAGAGAATACATCACCAATGTTTTATTTACATTTGTTCACTAAGAATACATGACCAATGTTATATTTACATTTTGTTCACTAAGAGAATACATCACCAATGTTATATTTACATTTTGTTCACTAAGAGAATACAGCACCAATGTTATATTTATATTTTGTTCACTAAGAGAATACAGCACCAATGTTTTATTTACATTTTGTTCACAAAGAGAATATATCAACAAAGTTCAAAATGTGCTTAAAAAACAGATATGAACCACCATTTTCTGCCGTATATTGTAAGAACAATACTATCTGATTGTATTATTTGTGTTTTGTCTATGTACAATTAATGCACCTTTCTCACTGTGGAGAACATTAACTTTAACATATGAAAACAACATCAGTATCTATCACACTTGTCACAAGAAAACAATGAATGATAAATGAGCAATTACTTACCAAGGAAGGTAAAGGTCTGAATACACAGTGAAGCTATGTATACCATCGTTGGTGACATTAGGGATACACCCAGCGTGTTAATGAGTTTTCTAATTGATTTCACGATCATAGATCATATATTTTAGATACCTAGAGCATGTATGCATATCTAGTCATATTCAGCAATACATTCATATGTATCTCATTGCTATTATATTTTCATTTGTCACATCACCTATGTACACCTTTTACAGAATGTATCACAGGGCAATTACGGACCAGAATTGTCATGCCCGTTCTGTTCATTCGGATGCGCGAACACATGCAATTCAACAAATGGACACTGCAACTGTAAGGAAGGCTTCACAGGAGTATTATGCTCAGGTATCTGTTTCTTACGCTCACATTTATATTATGTATGTTGAATTGACTGTGCTTGATGGCTACGTCATGTAAAAGATACGCCACGATTTTCATTTGCATAATGAATGAACGTAGACATAAAACAAACAATTGAGGCCAAATAATTAGGAGCAATTTTCACCACAGATGGAAGTATCGATAGCGAAATCAGCAATCGTTACACTAGCTCTAACAAGTACTGGGACAGTTAACACCAGTGTTGTCACACAAAGAGATACCGCTAACAACTAAAGTAAATCTCATAAGAACGATTTTCTGGCCAACACTATGTTACCAGTATCAAACATGGCCAATAACAGCAGCTAATGAGCGGAAAATCATAACGACAGAGATGAGGTGTCTTAGAAGAGCTGCAGGTGTGACAATAAGAGACAAAATTAGAAATGAAGAAATCAGATGAAGATCGAATGTGAAACCAGTCATGCAATTCATAAAAGAACAATATATGAAATGAGTTTGGACACTGATAAGAATGACCTGGTATCGCCTACCAGAGAGCCATGCAGAAAAAGTATAATGAGTGCAAAGCAAGAGGAAGACCACGCCAAAGATGGAGCGACGGCATCAAGAACAACCTTACGAAGATGAATATCAGCTTACAAAGTGCCTTAAAACAAGCACACACAAGATCACTACGTTTCACCCCATCACTTCCATAAAGAAGTCAATGTTGGAAGAGAAGAAGAACAAGCACACACAAGATCACAACGTTTCACCCATCTCCATAAAAGTCAATGGTGGAAGAGAAGAACAAGCACAAACAAGATCACTACGTTTCCCCCATCACTTCTATAAAGAAGTCAATGGTGGAAGAGAAGAAGAACAAGCACAAACAAGATCACTACGTTTCACCCCATCACTTCCATAAAAGTCAATGGTAAGGAAGAAGAACAAGCACACACAAGATCATACGTTTCACCCCATCACTTCCATAAAAGTCAATGGTGGAAGAGAAGAAGAAGAATGACTATATGTTATCAAAATGCATAATGTAATATCTGCTATTTACCTTGTTAAAATCAAAAGACAATGAATGTAGCATCCGATGATAATGTGCGTTATCCTGAAACATTTCATGTTATCAAGTTGTCTGCGTCTAGATTTGACAGTTCACATATCATGTCAGAATTGTGTATACATATTAAGTCCCATTTACATATGTTTTCGTGATGACAAAAAACATATCCAACGCCTCCAGTGCCATAATCCAGTTTCATGTATATAATATTCTTGATGGTCATGACGTCATCCATATGGTGCATGTTGCTCAAACATCTACGGCGACGCTGACCAGCATATTTCAATAGTCCGTTATTTGTTACTATGTCACTATAGATATGCTGAACATACGTGACAAGCACCACATATTCATATTTTCTCTTCAACACCGTGTGCTGGGTACTGTTCGTGACATAGAGTAATGTGATTATCTAAGGTCTAATTTGTACGGAATCTATCCTATGAACACAAGTGATTTTTTTGCAAGCAGTCTTATATACCTCACGACCTTACGATACATTTTAACTAATTGGTAAGTAGCGGGATGATGCAAAACACGTTTTCTGTTATATAATTTTGCAAAAGCACAACTAAATGGTCATCACCGTTTAGAATTTACAGTAATACACAAAATGGTGGCGAATGTTTCAAAGTCGTATCCCTATTACATATTATAAAAAGCAATGCGACATAGTGAACAAATGCTATCTTCCACTTCTGTCAATGAAAAAAAAAGGTGTGTGCATACGCCAATGACAGTCGTTAGGATACATTGCGAACTGGTTTATTCCACGTGATTCCGATTTTGACGTTGCTGAATTGCATGTGGAGCGCGGAAATGTTTAACTGTACAAATATGACAATCTCTTGCTAAACATCTACAGTTATACTAAAACAGCATCGCTGTTATTTTAGTAATAACATATAATGAAAATCTTACAGCACAAAAGTTTGTTGGACAAAAAATACTTTAGGATGGTCACACTGTTACCTGTACAACAATGTAAAAATATATAATTTCTGTCAAGTTGATGATTTAATATCGGTCGGTAAAGTTGTTCGCGAATTTTGAAATGGACTTTAGTGTTAATAATCAGCATACACATCTACTGATTTGATAGTTTCCTGTTGCAGCTGCATCTTTTGTTTGCCCTAATAGACTTCAATGAGCCATACACTCCATTATTACTGACTCCACCAACTTCATTTGACGTGACGTACATATGTGTTCAGTTTCAGAGACATGTTTCCAATAGTATGTTTGTATGTGTGTTTCAATGTTTTTTTTTGATGCTTATGAATTGGAGAATGTCTATATGTTTCCTTTTGTTTGTCCATTATATTATACTAATTGTTTTGTAAAACCGTGTTTCAAATTATTTCATTTTCCCATGTAATGTTTCTAATCTTGCCAATGACACACATCAAAATGTTGCAACTAAAAATACATGTCCAATAACGGTTTACATTTGTTTCCTTGTGTCATAGATTATCTGTTATAGTTCAAGACGCAATTATCATGATCACTCTTTATTTGAATAGCTGTTTACATGTTCCCTTGTTACTTTGGGACGCACTAGTCTTTGTATTCTTTGACACTGGCTGGTTATGCTTTGAATACACTGTTGATTACAAAATGGGCAGTCAGCTTCAGGTCTATCATGTTTCTTTGATAATTAGCTCTCGGGTCCACTGGTTGTGACCCCATGCTGATTAGCAGATGACCCTGGAAAGAACAGTTTTATCCGACATTCCCGGTTTCCAGTTCTTCCTGCTAACACTAGCAGAGAGCTGTTTGACTTATTCCTAGACATTGCATAGACTATGTAGTGTGCATATGCCCAACTTAATAACCTGTTTCGTTGTGCAGTGGTCTTTGAGAACGGATTGTCCATAATCATATACAGTTGTTGTTTTTATTCCGTCTATTGCACATTTGTCTTCATGATTGTTTTAACCTCTTGAAAAGATGTTGGATTGGTAGATGTTTCCTTGGCAGTGTCTTCCTTGGACCAGACGTGGGCATATTGCCATCAATGTCACAGTCAGATGGGATTCACTGCATGCTCTATTTTGAGAACCAAGCCAGTTCCTGAGTGTAGTTTCCCTACCTGCTAGAGAACTGGTTTCCCTCTATAATGTGTCACCATTCCAGGCTTTCGTCATGCAGTTTCTACACAATCTAAGTAGCCTAGTCTATGATCAAAGAGTACGTCATTTATTTCCACGATTCCTACAATGTTGCTTTCTACCACTAACATAAAGAGCCCTTGCTATATTATACTGCTTCACGATTCCTACAATGTTGCTTTCTACCATTAACATAAAGAGACCTTGCTATATTATACTGCTTCACGATTCCTACAAATGTTGCTTTCTACCATTAACATAAGAGACCTTGCTATATTATACTGCTTCACGATTCCTACAATGTTGCTTTCTACCATTAACATAAAGAGACTGCTATATTATACTGCTTCACGATTCCTACAATGTTGCTTTCTACCACTAACATAAAGAGACCTTGCATATTATACTCTTCACGATTCCTACAATGTTGCTTTCTACCACTAACATAAAGAGACCTTGCTATATTATACTGCTTCACGATTCCTACAATGTTGCTTTCTACCACTAACATAAAGAGACCTTGCTATATTATACTGCTTCACGATTCCTACAATGTTGCTTTCTACCTTAACATAAAGAGACCATGCTATATTATACTGCATCACGATTCCTACAATGTTGCTTTCTACCACTAACATAAAGAGACCTTGCTATATTATACTGCTTCACGATTCCTACAATGTTGCTTTCTACCATTAACATAAAGAGACCTTGCTATATTATACTGCTTCACGATTCCTACAATGTTGCTTTCTACCATTAACATAAAGAGACCTTGCTATATTATACTGCTTCACGATTCCTACAATGTTGCTTTCTACCATTAACATAAAGAGACCTTGCTATATTATACTGCTCCACGATTCCTACAATGTTGCTTTCTACCACTAACATAAAGAGACCTTGCTATATTATACTGCTTAACGATTCCTACAATGTTGCTTTCTACCATTAACATAAAGAGACCTTGCTATATTATACTGCTTCACGATTCCTACAATGTTGCTTTCTACCACTAACATAAAGAGACCTTGCTATATTATACTGCTTCACGATTCCTACAATGTTGCTTTCTACCACTAACATAAAGAGACCTTGCATATTATACTGCTTACGATTCCTAAAATGTTGCTTTCTACCATTAACATAAGAGACCTTCATATATTATTGCTTCAGATTCCTACAATGTTGCTTTCTACCACTAACATAAAGAGACCTTGCTATATTATGCTGCTTCACGATTCCTACAATGTTGCTTTCTACCATAACATAAAGAGACCTTGCTATATTATACTGCTTCACGATTCCTACAATGTTGCTTTCTACCACTAACATAAAGAGACCTGCTATATTATACTGCTTCACTGATTCCTCAATGTTGCTTTCTACCATTAACATAAAGAGACTTAGCTATATTATACTGCTTCACAGATTCCTACAATGTTGCTTTCTACCACAAACATAAAGAGACCTTGCTATATTATACTGCTTCACGATTCCTACAATGTTGCTTTCTACCATTAACATAAAGAGACCTTGCTATATTATACTGCTTCACGATTCCTACAATGTTGCTTTCTACCATTAACATAAAGAGACCTTGTATATTATCTCTTCACGATTCCTACAATGTTGCTTTCTACCATAACATAAAGAGACCTTGTATATTATACTGCTTCACGATTCCTACAATGTTGCTTTCTACCATTAACATAAAGAGACCTTGCTATATTAGACTGTTTCACGATTCCTACAATGTTGCTTTCTACCACTAACATAAAGAGACCTGGCTATATTATACTGCTTCACGATTCCTACAATGTTGCTTTCTACCACTAACATAAAGAGACATTGCTATATTATACTGCTTCACGATTCCTACAATGTTGCTTTCTACCATTAACATAAAGAGACCTTGCTATATTATACTGCTTCACGATTCCTACAATGTTGCTTTCTACCATTAACATAAAGAGACCTTGCTATATTATACTGCTTCACGATTCCTACAATGTTGCTTTCACCATTAACATAAAGAGACCTTGCTATATTATACTGCTTCACGATTCCTACAATGTTGCTTTCTACCACTAACATAAAGAGATCATGCTATATTATACTGCTTCACGATTCCTACAATGTTGCTTTCTACCACTAACATAAAGAGACCTTGCTATATTATACTGCTTCACGATTCCTACAATGTTGCTTTACCATTAACATAAAGAGACCTTCTATATTATACTCTTCACGATTCCTACAATGTTGCTTTCTACCATTAACATAAAGAGACCTTGCTATATTATACTGCTTCACGATTCCTACAATGTTGCTTTCTACCACTAACATAAAGAGACCTTTATATTACTGCTTCACGATTCCTACACTGTTGCTTTCTACCATTAACATAAATAGACCTTGCTATATTATACTGCTTCACGATTCCTACAATGTTGCTTTCTACCATTAACATAAAGAGACCTTGCTATATTATACTTCTTCACGATTCCTACAATGTTGCTTTCTACCATTAACATAAAGAGACCTTGCTATATTATACTGCTTCACGATTCCTACAATGTTGCTTTCTACCATTAACATAAAGAGACCTTGCTATATTATACTGCTCCCGATTCTACAATGTTGCTTTCTACCACTAACATAAAGAGACCTTGCTATATTATACTGCTTCACGATTTTGCAATGTTGCTTTCTACATTAACATAAGAGACCTTGCTATATTATACTGCTTCACGATTCCTACAATGTTGCTTTCACCACTAACATAAGAGACCTTTTATATTATCTGCTTCACGATTCCTACAATGTTGCTTTCTCATAACATAAAAGACCTTGCTATTTATGCTTTACGATTCCCCAATGTTGCTTTCTACCATTAACATAAAAGACCTATATTTTACTGCTTCACGATTCCACAATGTTGCTTTCCCACCTAACATAAAGGGCCCTTCTATATTATACTGCTTCACATTCCCACAATGTTGCTTTCTACCATTAACATAAAGAACCCTATATTATACTGCTTTAAGATTCCTACAATGTTGCTTTCTACCATTTAAAATAAAAAGACCTTGCTATATTATACTGCTTCACGTTCCTACAATGTTGCTTTCTACCATTAACATAAAAGACCTTGCTATATTATACTCTTCGATTCCTACAATGTTGCTTTCTACCATTTGCATAAAGAGACCTTTATATTATACTGCTTCACAGTTCCCACAATGTTGCTTTCTACCTAAGTAAGAGACCTTGCTATATTATACTGCTTCACGATTTCTAATGTTGTTTTTTTACCATAACATAAAGAGACCTTGCTATATTATACTGCTTACATTCCTCAATGTTGCTTTCTACCATTAACAAAGAGACCTTGCTATATTATACTGCTTCAGATTCCTACAATGGCTTTCTACCATAACATAAGAGATTGCTATATTATCTGCTTCACATTCCCACAATGTTGCTTTCTACCATAACATAAAGAGACCTTGCTATATTATGCTCTTACGATTCCTAAATGTTGCTTTCTACATTAACATAAAGGACTTGCTATATTTTTGCTGCTTCACGATTCCCACAATGTTTTTCTAAATAACATAAAGACCTTCTTTTTATTATCTGCTTCACGATTCCTAAATGTTTTTCTACCACTAACATAAAGAGACCTTGCTATATTAATTGCTTGATTCCTACAATGTTGCTTCACTAACATAAAAAGACCTTGCTATATTTTCTGCTTCACGATTCCTACAATGTTCTTTTAATAAATAAAGGACCTTGCTATATTATACTTTACGATTCCTACAATGTTGCTTTCTACATAACATAAAAGACCTTTATATTATACTGCTTACGATTCCTACAATGTTGCTTTCTACATTAACATAAAGACCTTTTCTATATTATATGCTTAATTCCCTCAATGTTGCTTTCCCAAAATAAAGGACCGCTTATTATTGCCCATTTCCTTTTGCTTTACCTTTTAAAATGAAGAGACCTTCCCCTTATTATATTTTACGACCAAAATTTGTTTAATTAACATAAAGAGCCTTATAAAAAACTTTTTGTTCCTGTTTTTCCCCATTAACATAAAAAACCTCTATATTATACTTTCAGTTCCCACAATTTTTTTCACCAAAATAAAGAGATTGTATATTAGACTGTTTCACGTTTCCCCAAAAGTTTTTCTAATAACATAAAGACCTTCTAATTATACTTTGTTTTCTGTTTTTTACACAAACATGAGACCTTGCTTATTATCTGCCACGATTCCTACAATTTTGCTTTCTACCACTAAAAAAAAAGAACCTTGCTTATTTACTTTCACATTCCGCTTTTTTTTGCTTTCCCAATAAATAAAAGACCTTTTTATACTGCTTACATTCCCAAAAGGGTTTTTTCAAAAAAAAGGCCCTTTTTAAATTTCCCTTACATTCCCCAATGTTGTTTCACCTTAACATGAATTTGCTTTATTTTCAATTTCCCTCTGTTTTTCACCCCAAAAAGGACCTGTTATTATCTTTCCCGATTCCTACAATTTGTTTTTTACACAAACATAAAGAATTAAATTATACTGTTCACTTTCTACAATGTTGTTTCCCCAACTAAAAAAAAAACCTTGCATATTATACTGCCGATTCCTACAATTTTCTTTCTCCATAACATAAAGCCCTTTGCTATATTATACTGCCACGATTCCAAAATGTTGTTTACCATTAACAAAAAAAGGATTTATTTACGTTTTGTTCCACATGTTGCTTTTACCCTAACATGAGCCTTTATAAATTTATTGCTTCTGATTCCAAATGTTGCTTTCACCATTAACTGGGCCATTTTTTTACCCAGTTCCTTGTTGCTTTCACCAAACTAAAGAGACCTTGCTATATTATATTTACATTCCCACAATGTTGTTTTAATTAACAAAAGACCTTTGCTATATTATCTTTTCACGTTTCCCTCAATTTTGCTTTCCCCAAAATAAAAAACCTTTAAATGTTTCAGATTCCTACAATTTTGCTTCTAAAAAACTAAAAGACCTTCATTTTATATTTTTACGATTCACAATGTTGTTTTTCCCCAAACATAAAGAGATTTGCTTTTTATTGTTCACGATTCCTCAATTTTTTCTACCATTAACATAAAGAGACCTTGCTATATTATATCTTACGATTCCTAAAAGTTTGCTTTCACCTTTAAAAAAGGATTTTTATTATATTTACGATTCCAATGTTGTTTTCACATTAAATGAGACCTTATATTATACTGTTCAGTTCCACAATGTTGCTTTCACCATTAACATAAAAAACCTTGCTATATTATACCTTTTAAAATTTGTTTAAAATTAAATAAAGACCTTTTTATTTACTCTTCTTCCCTAAATGTTGTTTTCACCAAACAAAAAGTTTATATTATTGCTTCACATTCCCTCTGTTGTTTTCAAATTAACATAAAGACTTGCTATATTATACGCTAGTTCCTCAAGTTCTTTCCCACAAAAAAGTTGTATATTTTGCCGATTCCAATTTTTTTCTCCCTAACATAAAGAGACCTTGCTATATTATACTTTCAGTTCCCCAAAATTTTTTCCATTAAATAAAAAACCTTTTATTTTCTTCACGTTTCCCACAATGTTTTTCTAATTTGAGCCCTTTTATTTATCTTTTTAGTTTCCTCAATGTTTTTTTCACCAAACATAAAGGACCCATATTATCCTTCAGATTCCACAATGTTGTTTCTCCATTAAATAAAGAGATTTCCTTTATGTTTCACGATTCCTACAATGCTTTCTACCATAACATAAAAAACCATGCTATATTATACTTTTTTTGTTTCCCTACAATGTTGCTTTCTACCAACATAAAGAATTCATATTATACCTTCAGATTCCAAATGTTGTTTTCTACCTTTTTAAAAAAAGACCATATATTATCTGCTTCGTTTCCCTCAAGGGTTTTTACCACTAAAAAAAGAACCTTCCCAATTTATACTGCTTAAAGATTCCTACAATGTTGCTTTCCCATAACATAAAAAACCTTCAATTATCTGTTCAAAATTTCCCTAAATGTTGCTTTCACCAAAAAAAAAACCTTTGCTATATTATCCTTTTCACGATTCCTACAATTTTGTTTCCCAAACATAAAAACTTTCTATTTATATGTTTACGTTTCCTAAAAGTTTTTTCACCACTAAAAAAAGAGCCCTTCTATATTATCTGTTCAAATTCCTACAATGTTGCTTTCACCACTAAATGGAATTTGCTATATTAACCTTCCGATTCTACAATGTTGCTTTCACCAAAAAAAAAGAGACCTTGTATATTATCTTTTCAGTTTCTACAATGTTTTTTCTACCAAACTAAAGACCTTTATAAAACGTTTTACGTTTCCCTCAATTTGTTTTTCCCATTAACATAAAGGACTGTTTTTTCCCTTTTCACGATTCAAATGTTGCTTTCTCCCATTCATAAAGAACCTTGCTTATTATACTGCTTCACGATTCCTAATTTGTTTTCTACCATTAACATAAAAAACCTTTTGCATATTTACTGTTAAAATTTTACAATTTGCTTTTACCAAACATAGAACCCTTTATTATACTGTTCACATTTGTGTTCTTTTTGAGTTCATGCTATTTCGGGCACGAATTGAGTTCTGAGAACCTATATCCTGGTATTTTTTTTTTATGTTTTTGAGGTATAGATTTTCCAGCTTCTAAAAGGCTTTATGAAATACAGGGCGTCTCTTTCCACTTTTCCTAATTGTTTAAATTTTTTTTTTCCCAATATCGTTTGATAGTTATTGGAATAATTTGGGGTTTTGTTGTTGCTGTTATTAAGCCAATGCAATGTTTGAACGTTCATCCGTTTTCTGCGGGTTTTGAGACTTTAATATGACTGTATCACTTAAAATTAGTCGGGACCAGTATAATTACCCCTAGTGTCGTCTTTACCCCAGATTTTAAATTTTTATTTAGCATCGCTTTATAAGGAAAATTTTCCCTTTTTCATTTGATAACGATCTTTCAAATATTTTTTTTTTAATGTACTTGATTTGCTGTCCTCTCCCCTGTTTTGGGTTTTAAAACTAAACCTGTGTCATATGCTTATTTTTTGAAATCAACTATCCCCCAATTTTAAAAAGATTAACCTTTGGTTTTTTTCACTTTTAAAGGTTTTTAAAATTGTTTAATATGATGAGATGGGTTTGTAAGGCCAAACTTGTTTTTCACTACTTTCCAAACCCAACCATGATGCTGTTTCATCAGCTTCAAATATTTGCTGTTGATTTTTTTTATTAATAACTAAAAGTAATTTAAAATTTAAAAGATTTTGGATTTCAAAAATTTAGACTTGGGTTTATTTATTGATTGTTGAAGAATAAAACCGTAATTTTTCCCCGAATAATTTTTTCTACCTCTTGTAACATTGAAAAAAAAACGCAAAATAAAAGGTAAAATCACAAAAAAAGTGAAAATGGGAAAAATGTCAAAGTGATTGGTTTAGTATTTTTCATGATTTATTTGTGGAAGGGAGCAGTTTTTCCACTGACTATCTGATGTTTTCATTTCAATGTTTTTTTTATAACAATTAATCATTCATAGAACAACAATTAATTTTGTGTTACTGTTTATAATATATTTTCTTTTTTGGGAGTGAGCCGGGGGATACAAACAGGGCTGTTCTATTATGTCTTACGGGTTTTTCTGAAAAACGCATTGACGTGGACTGTAAGCTCAGGAACTCGGGGTTTTTTTCGAAGGGTTTTTAAAATATTCTCAAATTTGGCAATATAATTTGCTATTGACAAAAAAATTTTTAATTATTCAGTATTTGATTTTCCATTATTTTCACATAGTTGTATCTACAGTAACCCTTCTTACTGCCCTGACAAAATTTCTTAACTTATTTCAATGGATCTGTTTTTTTTGTTATATTGTTTTTCCCCCTTTCTACATTCCATAATTAACATTCTGGTTTTCCATTTTTGGTTTTAAATATATAATGTTCAGTAATGCGGCATGAAAATTTTTAAAATAAAATAAAAGTAATAGCAGAACATTTACTTAAAGTTCAAATCTTACATCAATGAAAACACAAAAAATCAAGAAAAAAAGAAAAAGTTGTAGATAGTGAAAAATTTATAATACATCATAACCCAAAATACATAACATTAATCTGTAAGAACAAAACAGAAGCAAACCAACAATTATAGACCAAATCCAAAATTTACAACTGATTTAAAATATCAATTAAAAGCTAACCCCAAGCCAAATTGTACATGAAAAACTAGTCCCCGAGAAAACAATACAGTATACGGGGAAGATCAAAAAAAAACACTTTATTGATATTTAATTCAATCAAAGAATAAATACATCAACATTTTTCCCCAGAACAGAAGAAGGCTTTTTTTCAGAGTGTCATACAACCTAAATGGGGCGATACAAGAAAGCAATATCGTCGTCCCAGCTGGATTAAACTCGATATAAAACGACGCGCTGATCATAAAAAAAACAACAACCCACATACAAATAAAAAAATCAATTAAAAGATGCCTTTTTTGTCAATTTGTTTGTAAATTGTAACGCTCGAACCTGCTCGGAAAAAAAGAAATAAAAAAAAAAAGAAACCCTTTACCTGGAATGGAAAAATAAGATACCATGCAGAGAAAAAATTGCCACATAAAAAATCATCCATACAGAAAATAAAAAAAAACTCATCCATGAAATATAAAACAACTCATCCCTGGAAAAAAACCTATCCAACAGAAATACACAAACAATCAACCCTTTGAAAAAACTACAAAAAACCATCCCCTAAAAAATAAAAAAAAACTCATCCCCCAAAAAAATAAAAAAAATATCCAAAGAAAAATACAAAAACTCATCCATAAGAAAAAAAAAAAAATCCATAAAAATACACAAAAATCATCCATAAGAAATATAAAAAAACTCAACCATAAGAAATCACAAAAAACTCATCCCCCGAAATACAAAAAAAATCATCCCCAAAAAAAAACAAAAATCATCATAAGAAATAAAAACAATATCCATAAGAAATACTACAAAAAACCCCGAAATATAAAAAAATATCCATAAGAAATAAACCCAAAAATCATCCATACAGAAATTTTAAAAAATATCCTAAAAAAATCTAAAAAATATATAATAAATACTAAAAAACTCATTAAGAAATAAAAACAACAAACCAGGGGAAAACTAAAAAATTCATCCCAAAGAAATCAAAAAAACCCATCCCAAAGAAAAACTCAAACAACCCCAAAAAACAGAAATCAACAAACAAATATCCCCACAGAAAATACTACAAAAAATCATCCTAAGAAAAAACAAAAAAACTCATCCCCCAAAAAAATACAAAAAAACTCATCCCTACAGAAAAAACTAAAAAAAAAACAAAATACAAAAAAATCATCCCTCGAAAATAAAAAAACTCATCCAAAAGAAAAAAAAAACTCATCCATACAGAAATAAAAAAAAATCATCCATACAGAAATTTAAAAAAAATTTTCCCTGAAAAAACAAAAAACAACTCATCCATAAGAAATAAAAAACAATCAAAATAAAAAATATACAAAAACTAAACCATACAGAAAAAAAAAAAAACAACTTCCATAAGAAAAATACAAAAACAACTATCCTGGGAAAAAACAACAAAAACTCATCCATAAAAATAAAAAAAAATACCAAAAGAAATTAAAAAAAACTCAAAAAAGAAATAAAACCCCAACCCAACCTTGAAATAAAAAAAACTCAAAATCAGAAATTTAAAAAAAAAAATCATCCCAAAAAAATACCAAAAAATATCCATACAGAAAAAACTAATACGAAAAAAAAAAACTCAAACCCTAAAAACAACCAAAAACTATCCCTTGTTTTCAAAAACTCAACCTGAAATTTCCTTCCCAAGAACACACTTTGATTACAGATAAACAAAAATATACAAAAATCACAAATAATGGGGGGGGTTGGAAAATTTAAAGATTTCCCCTAAAATTAATCAAAATTAACAAAATTTAAAAAAATTATCCATTTAAATAAGCCAAAGGTAACATGGAATATGGTAAAAATAGTTACATACAAAAAAAACGCAAACCTGCAAACACACAAAAACAAGATATTTGGGGAATAATGATAGAATTTTTAAAATAACAAAAATATAAATCCCAAAGTTTTCCCCCCACCACAACAATGGTAAAAACAAACCGAAATTTAAAAAGCAAATTCCAAAAAACAATACACCAATGGAAAAATTGATACAACCCAAAAGAAAGAGGGGAATCCTCAAGCCATTTAAAAAAATAACAAAAAAAATAGAATCCCTTTTTAGGAAAAGGAATTTAAACCTAGCCATCACCCCCATCCCATAACATAAAAAATAAAACAATTTATTCAATTTAAAACACAACACCACATCTTTTTTAAAATTATTTGATTTCTACCAACAGTTCTTTCAAACATAAAACAAGAAACCCTATTTCAACCACGAACGAATATTAGATATACAAACACCAATTAAAATTTAAAAACATAATCCACAATATAATGAATCAAGGGGATATCCCATCTCATAAAGTTACCAAAATATTTATAAACGCAAATAATAAACAATCAAAAATCTTAAAAACAAAGAATCACACAGACTACTTTTTAACATCCAAAAAGCCGATTACAGAAAAAAAAACAGAATTACAGCATAATGTTCCCCCTGAAACAAAAAAAACAAAGAAGAAGGGACACCCAATGCAACACAAAAAGCTGCGCTGATCTCACTACAAAAATCGGGAAAACAAAAAAACACAGACACAAAAAAGCATCAAAAAATAATATCACAACCTCGGGGCCGTCCACAGAACGAAAGTTTACATTATTAAGAATTTTGAAACCTAGTGGGCTTAGAAAAGAAAAAATATGACCCAAAAAACAGTTCTTCAAAACATTTTTGAAAAAAAAAATAATAAAAAATAAACAAACCGGGCACCACACCTCTCTCTCTCACACACACACACACAAAAAGAAAAACGAAAAACGATACTAAAACTGGCGATTCCACCCCCCCAAAACGATTGAAAATACAGCCACTGAATGAATCAATGTTAATACACAATTAAAAAACCCACTCAACCCAAAAAAACTTTAAAACACCGAAGACAAAAACAACACGAAAATACAAACACAAACAAATATCTGGGAAAAATTAACAAAAAAGAATCAAAACACATAAGGAAAGTAAAACTATTCACCACAATAAAAAAAAAGACCCCGGTAAAATTTCCTTTAATCAATCTCAATATTCAATCACAAATTTCAACAAACAATATATCCTAATCAAAATTTTAATCAATCAATATATCAATCAATAAATATCTCAATCAATCAATATCTCAACAATCAAATTCAATAAATCAATCAATATCCCAATCAATAAAATTTTAAATTTTATAATTCTAATCAATAATATATCAAACAATCAAAAATATTCATTCAATCAATATCTCAACAATAAATCTCAATCAAATCTCAAAAAATCAATCAATATATCAATCAAACTCAATCAATCAATATTTTAACAATCAATATCTCAATCAATCAATATTAAAATATCCAATCAGTCATATCCAACAATCAATATTCAACAATAAATATCAATCAATCAATAAATCAACAATATCCTCAATCAATCAATCAATCAATATCCCTCAACAAAAACAGTTACCTGTAATTTTTTTTCGAACGGTAAAACGACGACTTTTAAGCACTCCCTTCCCGCCTGCCCGGGGGTTCAGGGGGGGACTGGGGGGACAGCCCCTTTTGTGTGGGTTCAACCCCGCGGACTGGCAGAAGGCCCGGTTCCCAGATTCAGGGGTTCGTGGCACCGAACCAAAGGGGGTTGATGTCCCTTACCGAGCCGAAGCTGAAAACTCAAGTCTCTGGATTGGAAAAAAATTAAAGAAAAAACCCCTGAAATGTGTGTTTATCGGCTCAAAAGCAGGAAAAGCCCTTTATATGCCTCAGGTAGGGTAGCAGAGCCGTTGGCCGGGGCCTTTTTCCCAGGGTATTTTTATAACAACCGTCCCCCTTTTCGGCAAAAAGATATCATTCTGATGTGCAATTAAATTAGAGAGTGGGGAAAGCTTTCAAATTTTTAAATTTTTCTTGTGTATTTAACTAAAGGGGGAAAGTTCACAAGACTACAGTTTTTAAAAAGGGCATTCGATTTACTGCAATATTGAAATAACGAGTATAATCAGCAGTCTAAGGCTGCTTTTTGAAAAAGAAAAAAAAAAATGTTTTGTCCAAAAATATTGAATTAAATAAAAAAATTTATTTAAATACTATGTGAAGCAAGAAATTTAGATATGAAACAGTAGTAAAGATATCAGCGGAGCACAAAAATAGAATAATTATGTTTTATAAAAAAAAATACTGTAAATATCATGATCAGAAATGACTACAGAGGATGTCTTCAAAGCCAAGACGTGAACAAATCATTATTAAAAAAAATTTTTGGGAAAATAATGTTTTTTATTGTCTTCTTTCTTGTAGATTGTGTTTCTGGGAATTTCGGGCCATTGCAGTTAAACTGTTCGAATGGATGGTAGACATTGAAAACAGATGGTCACTGTAAATGTTTAAAGATTTTCAGGGGAACGTTGTGGGTTTTTTTGAATAATATGTTTTTTTGTTTTTATAAAAATTGTTTGCAATATACCAATACTAAAATGGGAAAAAGGCCCAAAATATATATATTGAATGGTTACCGGGGCCCTTTGGGGGGGGAAAAAAATAGAACCACTGTTACCTGCAAGTTTGTAAGAGGCGCTAAGGTTTGGGAAAAAATGAGTGTCCAAATAGACATTTTAAGGCTTACCCAAAACCCAAAGGGAAATATAAAATTATTGGCAAAGATCAAACATATACAAAGATCAAAAATCACAAAAATCAAAACATCCAAAGATCAAACAATCACAAAAATCAAACAATCCAAAGATAAAAATATCACAAAAAGGATTGATGTGTAATAAGACGTAAAAAGAAGAATATATATATATAGTGAAAAACCCTTTCACCCTTTTCATGTTTGTTAAAAAATGTTCCGTATGGAAGACCTTTGGCGGGGTTTTTGTAAAGCTAAGAAGGAAAATTTTTTCCTTGTGCTCCCGGCTGGAAAACGATTTTTTCGGAGCGCCCGAAAGATATAGTGTGAAAATAATGTTAAATATTTAGATAACTGAACAAAGAAAGGGGGAAATTTGATATAAAATTTTATGTATATGTCCCAGTCACACTATCTTCAAAATTAATGATGATTTCAGAAACGATACTTCCCGATTGAACAACAACCAACGCATTTTCAAAAAAATCCCTTTTTTTTCAATATTTTATAAAAAATATTTACTTTATATTACCATTATCTATGTATCTATTCTTATTCCTGTTTTCCTTTCAGAGTCTATGAAAAAAAAGGGTTTATTGAGTTTCAATGTTTTTATACAAGATGGAATTTGGGATTTCAATTCAGCGTTTATTTTGTCCTCCCTGTCTGTTGTTGCTGTATTGAGCGAGGCTCTTTTTTGGAAAATGTTTTGTTGAACCTTGATTAGGATCACGAGAGATAACCGTTAATGCCCAAAAAATTGACCCGTTGTTTTGAATATATTGTGGCACTTGCAAGATCACCACTTTTTTCTGAGTTTTGTTTTTTATTTTATTTTCTTATTACAATAAATCATTAAAAACTTCATCTCTGTCGTCTGGATTATAATTTGTCATTTGTTTTCAGTGTCCATATTTAACTAATAGAACAGGGTTTGGAAAATAACTGTTTTGAATATTGCTCCTCTGTGTCCCTCGCCCACGCATCAATAATGGTGGTTGTCCCAAAAATCTGATTTGCCTATTAGATCTGTGATGTAATTCTGCTGTAATGTTTCCATTGGGGAGATCTTTTATACATATTTCAACCGGTTTTTTTGTTTGTTTTTCGACAATCATTGTGTTTTGATTTTCGCCTTTATAAAACCAATTATGAAAAATAAACTATTTATTATCTGTCCTCAGGTTGGTCAAACCCCAAAAATTTGTAAAACTTTTTTCCCAATTAAAAAATTAATGCAATCCAAAAATATAATTCAATAGTAAAACTATGTCATTATTTTATTACATTAAAATGTATGGATAATTAATACACAACCTAAACATACATTGAGGGAAGTATAAAACCGAACAGAATTCAAGAAGTTTGACATCTATATACAACCGAATTAGTATACAGGTCGCTTTTTTTACAATGGAGGGGGAGGGGGGGGTAAGGAGAATGATTACCGTGACTGGTGACCGGGTGAAAAAAATATGTCTAATAGGGCGAAATTTAGAGAATTATGAACCATAGCTAAGAATATAACAACATACGGTGTATTCTAGAATCACCATTTCAGCTTGACACGAAAAATGAAAACAGCTAAAGATTATCCATATTAATTATATATATATATATATGATCTTTTTCGTTTTTACCGACGGTCCATTGGAAAGTGTTTTACTGTGACAACTTATGAGTTTTCGCTTTTCTCTCTTGTCGTTCAGCTCATGTATAAGTCTCTTCTCAAAAGACTGCGCCCTTTAGTAATTTGGCTTTCAACACAACTCTGTCGTAAGCTAGTCTTTCATATGTGCTGGGACCTATTGAACAGTTTTTCAATGAGGCTTTGCAGACATCTTTATTTCTGAGCAGTGGTCTGCCCTGGTGCCTCTTCCCCTCCGAAAGTTAACAGAACAACATTTGTTTGTGCAGACAATTTTCCCATTCTTCTACATGCCACGACTATCTTAGTCGTCTACTGCTGAGCGTGCCCATGATGGAAGGCAGGTTTGCACGTTGCAGTACTTCAGAGTTAGTTATCTTATCGTACCACCTGATGTTCATAATCTCAGGAGACATCGAAGGTGAAAAATGTCTCTTTTGTGTCTAACCTAAGCAGCTGATATGGAGAATGTGCCTTGCCTATTTTGCACAAACCCTCTCTCTAGCCTACTGTTTCATCCAAAGGAAAGACAAAGTCTATACGTTTGGAATCAAGTAGGGTTTACAGGAGATGATAGAAGATGGCAAAAATACACTTAACCATCAACTGCCTTAGTGTCCCTCCTCCGGATTTTTGGTGAAGGTTTACTCTCTAGCCCTCTGCATTACGTGCTGACCCACAAGGCAGTGGGATTTGTTATCAGGTGCTACTCTGGTATTACTTATTACTATTACTAATATATGAACAATGTATCCATTCTATGTATGCACTATTTATATTCTAGTATATGTATATAGATATATAATAATATTTGTTTATATTTTTATTAACTGCATTTTTTTGTCCGAATTGTTTACTTTATTAGTATGAATTTATTTATAATTAATGTGTTGTATTCATGTAAACAAAATATAACGTTTTACTTTGTCAGAAGAATGTTGTTATTCGAATATCAATCAAAGACAGGTAGTGCTTTCATGTTTAGTTTAAATGTGATACCATTGGTAAAAAATATTGCTAAACCCCCATTGTTTAACTCCATACATGTCAACTAACACAAATTCAACAATATCCTTCATGAACTCTCATTCGCCATCCAACCAGTTATACAGAATGAGTTTTTTTTAAAGTAACATGTAATGATAGCCATTAACAATATATTATATGTGGATTTTATTTATCTAACGACTTATGTTACATATTTTTGTACATTTTATGTTACATTAACAATAAATCATATGTGGATTTTATTTATCTAACTACTTATGTTTCATTTTCTTTTACATTTTATATTACATTAACAATAAATTATATGTGGATTTTATTTATCTAACGACTTATGTTACATTCTTTTTTCATTTATATTTGCATATCATTTCAACATTATATGTGACTGTTAAATGGATACGTACGGTGTGTGTTGTGTAGAATGTTTGACTGGGTGTACGGAGCCACATGCGATCTTACATGTGGAAGAGGTTGTAACGGAAAATGCTACAGAGGAAATGCACACTGTTTCTGTAGGAAAACTACTAGGAGCGTTATGTGCAGGTTTGTTGAACATTTAATTAAAATTTAGTTTAATAAACATTTTTGTGTAAATACATCATTGACATCAAGTGTCATGCCGTCATGCATAGTACATATTCTGTCACAACTCTCTCAGTCTTGATCTAGTTTTGAGTAATAATAATATTTCAATGTTGTGGCATGTTAATCTGCCGAGACTCGTTACCATATATCTACATTTATTCTGTATAGTTCTGTATCTTGCTAGTTGTCACATTTCATTGTTATATATTATCATAACAAGTCCATAGAGTGCTGAATGTATTTTGATAATTGTTATGAATGATTGGATCACGTCTATTTTGTAGGGGTATCTCACTTGGGACTTCATTTGTGTTCATGATATTCTCATCATTCCTCGACAAAACACCAATTTTGATAACAATTGTTTTTGGTAAAATAAAATATAAATGACAACTGTACATATGTAGACTACGCTTTTAAATATTGTCGTATTCGTGAACTAGGAAAGTTTTAATATTTTTCTGAACAGTTAGAAACAAATATATATAAATATACATATATATATATATATATATATATATTATATATATATATATATATATATATATATACATTATATATATATATATATATATATATATAATTATATATATATATATATATATATATATATATATATATATATATATATATATATATATATATATATATATATATATATATATATGTATATTTACAATATTAACATGTATACTTAAGCATGAAAATTGTAAACTCATTTTTATTCAATAACGTTTCTATGAAAGATGCAAAGATTAATTTTTATTCAGACAGTAAAGTACATTTTGTAAAGGCCTGTACATTGCTGATTCTCTTATATGAGTCCAAAAAAATCACCTGGCCCATACAAAATTAGTAACGAAATGCTTATAAACCTGAGCTTAGTAGCTAAGTTAAAGTTGCTTGAAATTATAAACCACAGCTGGCAGAAAAGTGTAGTCCTCAAATCTGGAGAAAGCCATCACATTACCCATACTGAATAAAGGAAAATGAAGAACCAAGGCTTCAAGCTATCGAACAACATGTCTGACAAGCTGTTTGCTAAAACCATGGAAAAGTCATCAACAACAGATTGAAATGGTTTTTAGAATCGGAGCAGATTTTGTTCCGGAACAAGCAGGATTCAGGGAATGCCATAGCATAGAAGACTGTTACCTATGTAGCCCAGGCCGTTGAAGATGCCTTCCAAGAGAAAAAAATGGTCCTAACCTAATGGGAAGACTTCAAGCAGGCTTTCGACAAGGTGTGGAAAGATGGTCTTATGGCAAAGCTCAAAAGAAATGGAATCCAAGGCAACATGCAAAGATAGATCCAATCGTTCCTGTATAACAGAAGAACAAGAGTCACACTCGATGGACATCAGAGCAAAAAGGTCTTACTTCGTCATGGGGTACCTAAGGGAGGAGTTATGTCTCCAACTCTCTTGCTTGTCTACATCAACGACCTAGTAAAGTATCTGCCAGCTGGAGTGAAGGCTGCTTTATGTCTCCAACTCTCTTCCTTGTCACATCAACTACCTAGTAAAGGATCTGCCAGCTGGAGTGAAGGCCGCTCTATATGCAGGCGATTTAGTGCTATGGTGCGCAGATGAACACACAACATATGCAACCGGTAGAATACAGCGAGCAGCAGATAAACATATGGAATGGGCAGAGAAGTGGTATGTTACAATCAACACAGACAAAACCTCCACAACACTGTTCTCCCTCTCCCCAGGGACAAAGCAGACAAAACCTCACACTTAGGAACCACCCCAATACAAGAAGAAAGCAATCCAACTTATCTAGGAATCACATTTGATAAACGACTCACATGGAACAAGCATACAGAAAACACAGAAGGAAAGGCCAGACGAAAAATTGGAATTCCTCAGAAACTGGCAGGTACCAACTGGGGAGCTAATGAACACACACTTAAGAAAGTCTACAGTGGAACAATTAGACCTCACCTAGAGTTCGGCTCAACAGCATGGGTTACAGCTCAACACATACCTGCAGACATTGGACAGAGTGCAAAATCACACTCAGGATCATACCGGAGCCATGAAATCTACGCCTATCACAGAGATGCAAAAAACCACTGAAGTACAAGCCCTGGCTGACAGAAGGGAAACCAAAAATATGATCCAGATGGAGAAATACACCAGATGCCCTGCATCCAATGAAAGCAAGATTAAATGATCTGGCACCTGGACGACTAAAACGCAGCAGCTTCGTCCATCGGGGAAAGCGACTAAAAAAGACAGTACCAAGATGACCTACCAATGCACACAACACCGCTGATACCTAGTCTCGACCCTGTTTCCTGGGAACAAGTTAGCGATACAGCAAAAATCATCACAACAATTAGGGAATCACAACAGGAGAAATACACAATGACTGCAGAAGAGAACAACCACTATGTGCATGATCCAAGAAAACTACCAAAATAATCATGGATCCACGCCTATACCGATGGATCTGCAAGATGCAATCAAGAACGGAGGGGCTGGTATCTATATTACATATCCCAACAATCACACCGAAACAAAGTACATGCCAACTGGTAAATTTTGTTCAAACTACACCGCAGAGGCTGAAGCACTAATACAGGCCGCAATCATGATCAATAATTCTAACTCTGACTGCCAACAAGTGGTATTTTTCACAGACGCACTATCTGTTTTGCAAACCTTACAGAGTAACCATCCATCCCTGAGAAAAGAGCTCAGCAAGATCTCTAAGAAACAAAAGAGTTATACTTCAGTGGGTACCATCACATGCCAGGTAACGAGAAGGCAGACAAACTCTGCTAAAAGGAAGCAGAATGTGAACAAATAGATAATGAAATCACATACTTTGAAAAAAGAGCTATCATGGACATTAGAAAAGAACCTAAACCATCCAACGATGACTACCACACACTTGACAGACAAGGACAGACTATCATCTTCCGACTCAGGATAGGCCATAACAGACTGAACAAACACCTACACAGGCTAAGATTGTCCCCAACCCATCTGTGCCCCTGTGGCTCCGCTGAACAAACCACAGAACATGTCCTGCAAGACTGCTCCTTGTATGTCCTCCCAAGAAAGGAATACTGGCCCTACAACACAACACTACATTCAAAACTATATGGCACTAGAGATGAGCTCCAGACAACAATCGATTTCATCATAAGAACGCGTCTAACGAAATAATCATCAAAAAAGCGATCGCAAAGAAGAAGTCAACTGTTCCTGTAACTTACCCAAATATGAACCGTCTCTACTATGTCAATTATGTCGCTTTTATTCGACATCTAATTTTCATTTGAGCTGCATAGGTATCAGCAAAGCCTACCTTTCCACTTTTGCATTTTGATCTAATTAGATTACGAATTTCTCTTCCATCCACACCCACCATACTCCACAAACCAACACGGTGATTTTTCGCTGAGACATTACATCACAAAGTTGAGATCAAAGATGATGTAACATTGTTTATCAACTATCAAAAGACAATTGGCTGATAAACAATATACTATGCAGAAAAAATAGATACTTTGGTCACATCAAGCGTCACGATGGCCTGGAGAGAAAAATATTAGAGGCAGGTCCCAAGACGCAGAGGCAGATCAAAAAGAAGATGGCTACAATATATTAAAGAAACCATGAATATGACCATCGCCGAAGAGGATGAACTGACTAGAACCAGAGTTAATTTCAGATGCGCTGCAAAGAGAGCAACGTCCTATAAAGGATACACACTTGATGATGAATTATTGAATATCCGTACGCATTAGATCATATTATACAACATACATATGATAGATACAACAAGTTACGTTTATGTAAAGATATATATATATATACGAATGGTTGTTAGGAAAAGTTAGTCAGCTTTTCGAATATAATATGTGTACATTTTCAATAAATTCAATAATTTAAAATATATGTATTAAATTACCAATCGTTATTATGCTTAATAAGAAAAGGATGAAGTTGAATTTAATAGAAATATCAACAACTGCGACCGATGTGACTTTGTTGGACAAGGTAATGCAACTTTGAAGTATTAACATTTCGCTGTTAATTGTGTTTTATTAATTTATTTGTTTACATCAACATAGCTTTTCTTATGTAACGCTATACGTACGTTTCTGTTTTCTAGATTGTAAACCAGGTTATTATGGAATGAACTGTGAGTTCAGTTGTTCCTCAGATGTGAAACAATATGATCCATGGAATGGGATGTGCCCCTGTAATAACTATTTCCTGGGGCCACTAGTGAAGGTTAATCGAATAAATATGCAAATAATGTTTACCATATGTTGATATTTTAACTTAAACACAACATATATTTAACATATATTGTATTGTATTTAGTAAATACTTTTAGATGTATTATTAATTACCATGTTATCAGTCCGACCTATGTTTTAAACTCCAGGACATTTCTATGTTTATAATGTTCATCATATCATTTTTAAAAAATTACATCTCACATACATATGACTATTTTTTTGTCTATGAAGATATATAGTCTATGTTGTCCGTTATTTCTTGAGCATCATAACTACTAAATTTTGTAATTATTATATTTGGAATGAATGAAATGTGTATAAACATCATACAGGCAACAAAGGAAGATCTACTTTTAACCTGTATGTTGTACTAGACGTTCTATATTCTTTCACTAATCGTTGGAGAATACCGTCAAAATCATCTATACAGCTACACCAAATGCAACCTTGTCCAGGTCCGTAGTGGAAATAAAAATCCAACATATTGAAATAACTGCAAGTGATCTCGATAAAAACATGGGTTTCAAAGAATACACAGACCAGCAACAACAAGGAGCAACGGTTTCTAAGTTCATTTTACTAGAGTCCGGTTATGTCAAAAGCTGAATATGTTATCGACATTATATGTTGCTTTCAGACGTAACATGAACAACTTTAAAAGAATTAAACGTAAGGCTATATGCATCATTATTGAATGCAAAATATGTCACAGTGAAGAGGTGATTTCTTCTTGAATTTTGCTTGATGAAGCATACTACGAAAATAAGCCAACTACGAAATACTTAGATATCAGAGATAGAAAATCGCACCCACTATGTGAGGAAAACTACAATGAAAAAAGTAATGGCTGAGTTGGGCAGATTATGCCATCACATGTCTATAAACAATATAAGATAAATGTATCCAGGTGCCGGTTCACACACTCTGTCCAATTCATTATCAAACCGAATAAAGACAGTAGCCTAAATACAACGAAAGATGATTTAATCAGCTGTAAAATCAGAGGTGTAGTCAATGGTCAGCAACAATTCCAAAGTAGGGTATTGATATATATATCGAATGGTTCGATGGCGTATTTGTAGATGACATGGGTTCAGATCAGTGTAACGTTTTAATTAAGTGTTCATTATGATAGTTTTGTGTATTCTGTATTAGCAAGTATCATGTCTATGAACGTTATAGACATGGCCACAGTAATAGTCTGACTGGAGCAGAATATCATCTGATGTGTATACATTATCAGTGAAGCAATAAATCTGCTCAGAAAGGAACGGAAGTGTGAGTGTATGTAACATATTTTAGTCTATGGTAATGTCGAGGGCTGCAGACATGCACTTCATTCTCGTACCTGGTCATACAGAAGTCGGAGAAAGTGCAAGTGTAGACATACTTGTGTGAAGGAATAACTGTTGACGATAGAGCAATAGATATGTTATGATATCCTGAATGTCGCTAGGGGTGCTGTATAACAGCAGCTGGTAAAGGTCCTTGTTGAAAGAGGTAGTAGTGTTAATTTAATAGAATGATACTTTCACATGAAGATGCAAGGAACACACATAAGTACACCCTTCGTTCTTCAAAACAATAAATTTTAATAGCAAAGAAAATATTGATTCACAGGTAACTCTCCTAACTCAACGTCACTTTGACAACTGTAATGTATGTCTTAATAAATCAATCCTAGGCATCAACTCACATCAACCTAATTCATTCTATACTCTAATTGGAAACCGTCTTATAAGTTCACCGCAATTAGTTCATTTCACAATTAAACACTATATCTTAGTTCAGAAATTGTTACTTTACCTTAAGTTCACCGCAATTAGTTCATTTCATAATTAAACAATATATCTTAGTTCAGAAATTGTTCTTTACCTTATAGTTCACTCAACTAGTTCATTTCACAATTAAACAATATATCTTAGTTCAGAAATTGTTCTTTACCTTATAAGTTCACGCAATTAGTCTATTTCACAATTAAACAATATATCTTAGTTCAGAAATTGTTCTTTACCTTATAAGTTCACCGCAATTAGTTCATTTCACAATTAAACAATATATCTTAGTTCAGAAATTGTTCTTTACCTTATGGTCAACTCCCATCAACCTAAGGATTTGACATGGTCATCGCCAGCAATTCTGTGTATGCTAGTTGGTGGCATACTCTGTTCAGAAATACAGTGGTCTACAAGTGGCTGCTCTCTGAACTCTCCACCATCACTGAAAAGTTCGTTGAACAGGGTTTTCTAGTTCCTTGAAAACAGTTAATTTTTTTGTCCAGGGTTAAAGTTTGTTTTGAATCCTCATACTAAAAGTTCGACGTCGTCTCGGCCTAGGTCGTAGAAGTGGCCTCTCAGAACTGGGTCGTCTGGTCTCTGGTCGTCTTGTCTCTGGTCATCAGGGTCTCTGGGTGTTTGTTCACAACAACACCAATATTCATCAGATGATTAAGGTTGTATGTCTCTCCGTATAAGAAACAATATTCGCTTGTTCACTTCTGCTAGTTCATTCTGACTATCTCCTCTGTTCAAAGCTTAATGTTCCTTAAATTTTGTCAGAAAAATATATAAGACTATAAGTTAGTCTTCTCTCTTCAATAATCTTCATACGGAACTCAGTCTTGTGTGTTCCTTTTCGAGTCCTTTCTTCCTTACTATAACTATATCTCTTCTGTAGTGTGTTTCGTCTCTCTTCTAAATCTAAAGTTTTATTTTTCTCTTCCTGTCTATAACTATATCTCCTCAGTAGTTTTTGTCGTCTCTCTTCTAAATCTAAAGTTCCACTTTTCTTCCTGTCTAACTATATCTCCTCTGTAGTGTGTGTCGTCTCTTGTAAATCTAAAGTTTATTTTTCTCTCCTGTCTATAACTATATCTCCTCAGTAGTTTTTGTCGTCTCTCTTCTAAATCTAAAGTTCCACTCATTTCTAACCAAAACCCCCAGCTGCCCTACCTGGGTCTCGAGATTTCCGAGATTAAAGGAGTCCCCGAATACCCAGGGATTAACTAATGTCCTGAGTTAGTAAACTGCTGGTCAGCACCAAATATTCAAAGAAGGTGTTTACTTACAGACTCAAGGACACCCACTAATGTAAAGGGTCTGTGACCCCTGAATATACTCCCTAATCATAACAGTGAAACTGTTACATACCATCCTATGCCATCTAGAACTTTAGCTCTATCATAAAGTTCTAAAGTGCCATCCTCCTAAAACTACCCTAAAATCCCCATTCCAACCTTCTAACAGCAGGTCAAGGTATCACGATATTCTAAACATATACAAAATCACATAGGAATACATCAAGTCAGATAAGAACGAAACTAAATAACGAAACTAAATACATCCAGTTAATATCATATTCTACTTGAGCTCACCGAATGTAACAATTTATCTCCATTACATCGATAGAATCATCTAACATGCAACCCTTGCAATGTTTTACTACAACATCAATTCATAACCAAAAAAATATATACATTTCCCACCATTTCAATTTCTGGTTACCTGGAAATACACCAAGAAAAAAACAGTCTAAGTAAACTAATCATGTGCCGAAACACCTAATGCGTATGTGGATCTCAATTGCATAAGTCTCACCCTCTCATGTGTATCGCCATACCTCTTAGAGCTTCTAAGATGACCTCTGGCACTCTATCTTCTCGTTGTATCAGATAGTTGAAACCTAGTTAATTCCAAAAGCATATCAACTGGTCAAATGATTCTGACAGTCTGTTAAACATCTTGGTTCCAAAGTTCTATCTCCAAGGCACACATACATCATTTTCAACTCTCTCCAAAACACAGGTACACAAAACCCACGGCCTATACTGTATCTCTCGTCCAATATACAAATCTTTAAGCACCTGCACTACTTAAATTATCAGACAGTTATCTCCTCATTGTATCCTGAAAAGAAAACTCCAATCTTCTAGTCCTTCTCTTGCTCCTCTCAGACCTAAGAAAATTTCAGCATTCCATATGTCCAAACAATAAATTCATCCCATTCATGACCGGTCAATTTCATGTTATTAACGTACAATTCTAAAGGTCTATTTACTTATAGCATGGTAATATGAAAAAAAATCCATCTATGTACAATAAATTTACACGTCAATATATATCTCAATGCATCAATACATGACAGAAAGTAATAAACCATATTTCATTGCAACTGACAATCAAAACGATAACAATCTGCGATTTAGTACCTTCAGAACTACTTGATCCGTATGTCATATCCTCTGATTATTTCATCATGTTCTCCCACGTGTACTGCTGCACAGTTCCATATTTCGCCGTTTGCCTCAATTGTCCTTGTCTCACCGCTTCTCAGTTCCTACCTGGGTTCAGATTACCACTGAGTGCATCCCATTTTCACACACACCATCTCAAAAAAATCTCAAGCACCTTGGCTAGTCTAACTTCCGACGGACTTAGTCCTGGTACCATCCTAGACCAAGACGGTAACATTAGATATCCAGTTGGCTGAACTCAACACATTCCCTGTCAAAGCAATACAATTATATTCATATACATTCACTACTTGGTACTTAGCAACAATTTTAAAGTCTTTATAAACATAGCAGAGTAGAACAATAATCAATGTAAGCTCAATACAAATCACTAACAAAGGCAGGATTCATCGCCTTCATATCCAAGTAAACAAATTCTTAATTAATATCATTTAATGCATCAATACAAGGTAGTAATGTAACAAAACATCAAAGATTACATAGCGCACCTAAAAAAATGATTACAATACCTGAGATCTGTCGAGCAATGTCAGGACACCCTAGCTGGATAGATAATGTTTCATGGAGGACAACTGGAACAAATTGCGTGGTCTTTCCATGATACATTTCGCCTGACTCCGGTACATTGTTAGCTTCAACTTGATCTCTCTAGCGCAGAGAGAAAAAACGTTGTGGTGATTCTCTTCATCAAATTGGATATATGAAAACAAAAATAGGACAAGTTAATATCATGCATATATCTCATAAGAAATTGTACAAGTTAAATTTCTACATATTTCTACCTTCCCCAATGTTTACATCTCTCCATCTAGACAATCTCCATCGACACATGTACCTTCTCAACTAATACACCAGGTCATTAGGCTCACTGTACTCATAACGCAATTCTCCTAATTGGTCATACGCTCTTATCTCCCTTCCTTTGGGGAGGACATCCATAACTCTTTCCCTTCATGCTACTTCTAACT
>JADZMA010000164.1:0-45289 GCA_020796225.1 Arion vulgaris
GGGTGTCTTCAGACGGACGAAGTCTTAATATGTTGGTACACGTCCCCTTTAAAGCCCAATTCAGACTCTTTTTGGCCTGTCGTGTGGCCGTCGGCGTTGCAACACGTGTGCTTATGTGATACAGACGCGTTTATTTTTTCCTTTAGGCCTTTCTTATTGACGATGGGTTAAATGCGGGTCCCGTAATCTTATCTATCCTTATCTGGCGGTTAAAAAAACCCATATCGACGAGACAGGCAAGGGGCCGTGACCGTTCCCCCAAACGCGCGACCAATTGCTCGGGCCCCTGAAACCCACCCATTTCAATGATACTGGCCATTTAGGTGCTCACGATGTCGGTAAAGCCACCCATCTCTCCCCCGGATGATCGCAGTCATTTCTCGGGAAATCGGTTGATTTCTTTGTTTTCCTTGGACCACCCCCCCAATATTACATTCTTATGCTTCTTAGTACTTTCTTTTCCCCTCTTTGAATCTATAGGGTATATTTTCATTATTCATGTTATTTTCCCATTCTTATTTTATTTTTCTTTTCCCCATCTTTGTAATCTTTTGGGGTATATTTATTTTATTTATATATTTCAGATTTTCATTTTCTTTTCCTTTGTATTTCTAGTTTTTGTTGTTTTTGTTTACATTTTTTCTTATTCGTTTTATTCCAGTTTTTCCCTTAATATTTTTGTATTTGGTTGTCCATTTGTGTTTCATTTTAATTTGTCACCCTGTTTGTTCGTTTGCTTGATAAAGGCCTTGTTGGTCAAAACTTTTTTTTTGTCATTTTTTTTAATTTGAAAACTACAGTACTTTAAAATTACTGTTTTAATAAAAATAGTTTACTCATTTTATAAAATATTTGAAGATACAGACGGTGACGTAAGAAAAAGAAAACAAATCATATATAAATGAAGTGTCTACCCATAGTGCTAGGGGTATCAAGAAGAGACCGGGTTTAGAAAAGACGTCATCCCGGGAAAAAATTACACATCGTTTGAACTTTGTCAAAAAATAAAAACGAAATGGTTCAGTCACAAAAAAGATTAAACATAAAATGTCATCAAAGCAATGCTATAAAAAAAGTCGAAACAAAGATAAAATCCATCACAAAATTTGGGCCAAGAGCTGATAAAGGGAGTAAAAAAACCTTTCAAACACAGACAAAAAACCCTTGAAATTCCTTGTGTCAGACGCTGTGAGATGACAAGTATTAACAAAGGGTAGTGTTTAGATGCATCTTCAATAATCAAGCTGTAGATAAAAGTTTTACAAAATAGTGTGTTAGACATCTTCAATAAGTCAACTGTGAGATGACAAAGTATTAACAAGGATATGTGTTAAATCTCTTCAAAAATCAAGCTTTAGATGACAAAAATTTGACAAGGATAGGGGTTAGATGCATCTTCAAAAGGGGCAAACTGTGGATGACAAAGTATTAGACAAGGATAGTGTGTTAATGCATCTTCAAAAATCAACTGTGAGATGACAAAGTAAACAAGGATAGTGTTTGGGGGCTCTTCAATGAACTGTGAATGACAAAGTATTAACAAGGATGTGTGTTAGATCATCTTCAATAAGTCAAGCTGGAGATGCAAAATATTAGACAAGGATATTGTTAGATGCATCTTCAATAAGTCAAGCTGGGGATGACAAAGTATTAACAAGGATAGTGTGTTAATGCATCTTCCCCAAAAAGTCAAGCTGTGATAAAGTATTAGACAAGGATAGTGTGTTAGATGCATCTTCAATAAGTCAAGCTGTGGATGACAAAATATTAGACAAGGATAGTGTGTTAGATGCATCTTCAATAAGTCAAGCTGTGAGATGACAAAGTATTGAAAAAGATGTGTGTTAGATGCACCTTCAAGAAGTCAAGCTGTGAGATGACAAAGTTTTGACAAGGATAGTGTGTTAGATGCATCTTCAAGAAGTCAAGCTGTGAGATGACAAAGTATTAGACAAGGATAGTGTTTAGATGCATCTTCAATAAGTCAAGCTGTGAGATGACAAAGTATTAGACAAGGATAGTGTGTTAGATGCATCTTCAATAAGTCAAGCTGTGAGATGACAAAGTATTAGACAAGGATAGTGTGTTAGATGCACCTTCAAGAAGTCAAGCTGTGAGATGACAAAGTATTAGACAAGGATAGTGTGTTAGATGCATCTTCAATAAGTCAAGCTGTGAGATGACAAAGTATTAGACAAGGATAGTGTGTTAGATGCATCTTCAATAAGTCAAGCTGTGAGATGACAAGATGAGAAGGATGTGTGTTGATGCATCTTCAAGAAATCAAGCTGTGAGATGACAAAGATTAGACAAGGATAGTGTGTTAGATGCATCTTCAATAAGTCAAGCTGTGAGATGACAAAGTATTGAAAAAGGATAGTGTGTTAGATGCATCTTCAATAAGTCAAGCTGTGAGATGACAAAGTATTAGACAAGGATAGTGTGTTAGATGCATCTTCAAAAGTCAAGCTGTGAGATGACAAAGTATTAGACAAGGATAGTGTGTTAGATGCATCTTCAATAAGTCAAGCTGTGAGATGAAAAAGTATTAGACAAGGATAGTGTGTTAGATGCATCTTCAAGAAATCAGCTGTGAGATGACAAAGTATTAGACAAGGATAGTGTGTTAGATGCATCTTCAATAAGTCAAGCTGTGAGATGACAAAGTATTAGACAAGGATAGTGTGTTAGATGCCCTCTTCAAGAAGTCAGCTGTGAGATGACAAAGTATTAGACAAGGATAGTGTGTTAGATGATCTTCAATAAGTCAAGCTGTGAGATGAAAAAGTATTAGACAAGGATAGTGTGTTAGATGCATCTTCAATAAGTCAAGCTTTAGATGACAAAGTATTAGACAAAAGGGTAGTGTGTTAGATGCATCTTCAAAGAAGTCAAGCTGTGAGATGACAAAGTATTGACAAGGATAGTGTGTTAGATGCATCTTCAATAAGTCAAGCTGTGGAGACAAAGTATTAGACAAGGATATGTGTTAGATGCATCTTCAATAAGTCAAGCTGTGAGATGACAAAGTATTAGACAAGGATAGTGTGTTAGATGCATCTTCAATAAGTCAAGCTGTGAGATGACAAAGTATTAGACAAGGATAGTGTGTTAGATGCATCTTCAGAGTCAAGCTGTGAGATGACAAAATATTAGACAAGGATAGTGTGTTAGATGCATCTTCAATGTCAAGCTGTGAGATGACAAAGTATTAGACAAGGATAGTGTGTTAGATGCATCTTCAATAAGTCAAGCTGTGAGATGACAAAGTATTAGACAAGGATAGTGTGTTAGATGCATCTTCAATAAGTCAAGCTGTGAGATGACAAAGTATTAGACAAGGATAGTGTGTTAGATGCATCTTCAAGAAGTCAAGCTGTGAGAAACAAGTTTTGACAGGATAGTGTGTTAGATGCATCTTCAAGAAGTCAAGCTGTGAGATGACAAAGTATTAGACAAGGATAGTGTGTTAGATGCATCTTCAATAAGTCAAGCTGTGAGATGACAAAGTATTAGACAAGGATAGTGTGTTAGATGCATCTTCCCTAAGTCAAGCTGTGAGATGACAAAGTATTGAACAAGGATAGTGTGTTAGATGCATCTTCAATAAGTCAAGCTGTGAGATGACAAAGTATTAGACAAGGATAGTGTGTTAGATGCATCTTCCCAATAAGTACTGTGGATGACAAAGTATTAGACAAGGATAGTGTGTTAGATGCATCTTCAATAAGTCAAGCTGTGAGATGACAAAGTATTAGACAAGGATAGTTGTTAGATGCATCTTCAATAAGTCAAGCTGTGAGATGACAAAGTATTAGACAAGGATAGTGTGTTAGATGCATCTTCAATAAGTCAAGCTGTGAGATGACAAAGTATTAGACAAGGATAGTGTGTTAGATGCATCTTCAATAAGTCAAGCTGTGAGATGACAAAGTATTAGACAAAAGGGTAGTGTGTTAGATGCATCTTCAATAAGTAAAAGCTGTGAGATGACAAAGTATTAGACAAGGATAGTGTGTTAGATGCATCTTCAAGAAGTCAAGCTGTGAGATGACAAAGTATTAGACAAGGATAGTGTGTTAGATGCATCTTCAATAAGTAAAGCTGTGAGATGACAAAGTATTAGACAAGGATAGTGTGTTAGATGCATCTTCAATAAGTCAAGCTGTGAGATGACAAAGTATTAGACAAGGATAGTGTGTTAGATGCATCTTCAATAAGTCAAGCTGTGAGATGACAAAGTATTAGACAAGGATAGTGTGTTAGATGCATCTTCAATAAGTCAAGCTGTGAGATGACAAAGTATTAGACAAGGATAGTGTGTTAGATGCATCTTCAATAAGTCAAGCTGTGAGATGACAAAGTATTAGACAAGGATAGTGTGTTAGATGCATCTTCAATAAGTCAAGCTGTGAGATGACAAAGTATTAGACAAGGATAGTGTGTTAGATGCATCTTCAATAAGTCAAGCTGTGAGATGACAAAGTATTGAAAAAGGATAGTGTTTAGATGCATCTTCAATAAGTCAAGCTGTGAGATGACAAAGTATTAGACAAGGATAGTGTGTTAGATGCATCTTCAAAAGTCAAGCGTGAGATGACAAAGTATAGACAAGGATAGGGGTGTTAGATGCATCTTCAATAAGTCAAGCTGTGAGATGACAAAGTATTAGACAAGGATAGTGTGTTAGATGCATCTTCAATAAGTAAAGCTGTGAGATGACAAAGTATTAGACAAGGATAGTGTGTTAGATGCATCTTCAATAAGTAGCTGTGAGAAAAACAAAGTATTAGACAAAGGATAGTGTGTTAGATGCATCTTCAATAAGTCAAGCTGTGAGATGAAAAAGTATTAGACAAGGATAGTGTGTTAGATGCATCTTCAATAAGTCAAGCTGTGAGATGACAAAGTATTAGACAAGGATAGTGTGTTAGATGCATCTTCAATAAGTCAAGCTGTGAGATGAAAAGTATTGACAAGGATAGTGTGTTAGATGCATCTTCAATAAGTCAAGCTGTGAGATGACAAAGTATTGAAAAAGGATATTGTTAGATGCATCTTCAATAAGTCAAGCTGTGAGATGACAAAGTATTAGACAAGGATAGTGTGTTAGATGCATCTTCAATAAGTCAAGCTGTGAGATGACAAAGTATTAGACAAGGATAGGTGTGTTAGATGATCTTCAATAAGTCAAGCTGTGAGATGACAAAGATGACAAGGATAGTGTGTTAGATGCATCTTCAAAGTAAAGCTGTGAGATGACAAAGTATTGACAAGGATAGTGTGTTGTCATCTTCAAAAAGTCAAGCTGTGAGATGACAAAGTATTAGACAAGGATAGTGTGTTAGATGCATCTTCAATAAGTCAAGCTGTGAGATGAAAAAATATTGAACAAGGATGGGGTGTTAGATGCATCTTCAATAAGTCAAACTGTGAGATGACAAAGTATTAGACAAGGATAGTGTGTTAGATGCATCTTCAAAAGTCAAGCTGTGAGATGACAAAGATTAGACAAGGATAGTGTGTTAGATGCATCTTCAATAAGTCAAGCTGTGAGATGACAAAGTATGAAAAAGGATAGTTTTGTTAGATGCATCTTCAAGAATAAAGCTGTGAGATGACAAAGTATTAGACAAGGATAGTGTGTTAGATGCATCTTCAATAAGTCAAGCTGTGAGATGACAAAGTATTAGACAAGGATAGTGTGTTAGATGCATCTTCCCAAAAAGTAAGCTGTGAGATGACAAAAAATTAGACAAGGATAGTGTGTTAGATGCATCTTCAATAAGTCAAGCTGTGAGATGACAAAGTATTAGACAAGGATAGTGTGTTAGATGCATCTTCAATAAGTCAAGCTGTGAGATGACAAAGTATTAAAAAGGATGTGTTTAGATGCATCTTCAATAAGTCAAGCTGTGAGATGACAAAGTATTAGAAAGGATATGTGTTTGATGCATCTTCAAAAGTCAAGCTGTGAGATGACAAAGTATTAGACAAGGATAGTGTGTTAGATGCATCTTAATAAGTCAAGCCCGTGAGATGACAAGTATTGACAGGATAGTGTGTTGATGCATCTTCAATAAGTCAAGCTGTGAGATGACAAGAAGTATTAACAAAGGATAGTTGTGTTAGATGCATCTTCAATAAAGTCAAGCTGTGAGATGACAAAAGTATTGAAAGGATAGTGTGTTGATGCATCTTCAATAAGTCAAGCTGTGAGATGACAAAGTTTTGACAAGGATAGTGTGTTAGATGCATCTTCAATAAGTCAAGCTGTGAGATGACAAAGTATTAGACAAGGATAGTGTATTAGATCATCTTCAATAAGTCAAGCTGTGAGATGACAAAGTATAACAAGGATAGTGTGTTAGATGCATCTTCAATAAGTCAAGCTGTGAGATGACAAAGTATTAGACAAGGATAGTGTGTTAGATGCATCTTCAATAAGTCAAGCTGTGAGATGATAAAGTATTGACAAGGATAGTGTGTTGATGCATCTTCAATAAGTCAAACTGTGAGATGACAAAGTATTAGACAAGGATAGTGTGTTAGATGCATCTTCAATAAGTCAAGCTGTGAGATGACAAAGTATTAGACAAGGATAGTGTGTTAGATGCATCTTCAATAAGGGGGCTGTGAGATGACAAAGATTAGACAAGGATAGTGTTTTTAGATGCATCTTCAATAAGTCAAGCTGTGAGATGACAAAGTATTAGACAAGGATAGTGTGTTAGATGCATCTTCAATAAGTCAAGCTGTGAGATGACAAAGTATTAGACAAGGATAGTGTGTTAGATGCATCTTCAATAAGTCAAGCTGTGAGATGACAAAGTATTAGACAAGGATAGTGTGTTAGATGCATCTTCAATAAGTCAAACTGGAGATGACAAGATTGAACAAGGATAGTGTGTTAGATGCATCTTCAATAAGTCAAGCTGTGAGATGACAAAGTATTGAACAAGGATAGTGTGTTAGATGCATCTTCAAAAGTAAAGCTGTGAGATGACAAAGTTTTGACAAGGATAGTGTGTTAGATGCATCTTCAATAAGTCAAGCTGTGAGATGACAAAGTATTAGACAAGGATAGTGTGTTAGATGCATCTTCAGAAGTCAGCTGTGAGATGACAAAGTATTAGACAAGGATAGTGTGTTAGATGCATCTTCAATAAGTCAAGCTGTGAGATGACAAAGTATTAGACAAGGATAGTGTGTTAGATGCATCTTCAATAAGTCAAGCTGTGAGATGACAAAGTATTAGACAAGGATATGTGTTAGATCATCTTCAATAAGTCAAGCTGTGAGATGACAAAGTATTAGACAAGGATAGTGTGTTAGATGCATCTTCAAAAGTAAGCTGTGAGATGACAAAGTATTAGACAAGGATAGTGTTTAGATGCATCTTCAATAAGTCAAGCTGTGAGATGACAAAGTATTAGACAAGGATAGTGTGTTAGATGCATCTTCAATAAGTCAAGCTGTGAGATGACAAAGTATTAGACAAGGATAGTGTGTTAGATGCATCTTCAATAAGTCAAGCTGTGAGATGACAAAGTATTAGACAAGGATAGTGTGTTAGATGCATCTTCAATAAGTCAAGCTGTGAGATGACAAAGTATTAGACAAGGATAGTGTGTTAGATGCATCTTCAATAAGTCAAGCTGTGAGATGACAAAGTATTAGACAAGGATAGTGTGTTAGATGCATCTTCAATAAGTCAAGCTGTGAGATGACAAAGTATTAGACAAGGATAGTGTGTTAGATGCATCTTCAAAAGTCAAGCTGTGAGATGACAAAGTATTAACAAAGGATAGTGTGTTAGATGCATCTTCAATAAGTCAAGCTGTGAGATGACAAAGTATTAGACAAGGATAGTTGTGTTAGATGCATCTTCCAATAAGTCAAACTGTGAGATGAAAAGTAGACAAGGATAGTGTGTTGATGCATCTTCAATAAGTCAAGCTTTAGATGACAAAGATTGAAAAGGATATGTGTTAGATCATCTTCAAAGTCAAGCTTTAGATGACAAAATATTAGACAAAAGGGTAGTGTGTTAGATGCACCTTCAAGAAGTCAAGCTGTGAGATGACAAAGTATTAGACAAGGATAGTGTGTTAGATGCATCTTCAATAAGTCAAGCTTTTGAGGGTGACAAAGTATTAGACAAGGATAGTGTGTTAGATGCACCCTTCAAAAGTCAAGCTGTGAGATGACAAAGTATTAGACAAGGATAGTGTGTTAGATGCATCTTCAATAAGTCAAGCTGTGAGATGACAAAGTATTAGACAAGGATAGTGTGTTAGATGCATCTTCAATAAGTCAAGCTGTGAGATGACCCAAAATATTAGACAAGGATAGTGTGTTTTGATGCATCTTCAAGAAGTCAAGCTGTGAGATGAAAAGTATTAGACAAGGATAGTGTGTTAGATGCCTTCAAGAAGTCAAGCTGTGAGATGACAAAGTAGACAAGGATAGTGTGTTAGATGCATCTTCAATAAGTCAAGCTGTGAGATGACAAAGTATTAGACAAGGATAGTGTGTTAGATGCACCTTCAAAGTCAGCTTTGAGGGTGACAAAGTATTAGACAAGGATAGTGTGTTAGATGCACCTTCAAGAAGTCAAGCTGTGAGATGACAAGTATTAGGGGGAAGGATAATTGTGTTAGATGCATCTTCAATATAAGCTGTGAGATGACAAAGTATTAGACAAGGATAGTGTTTAGATGCATCTTCAATAAGTCAAGCTGTGAGATGACAAGTATTAGACAAAAAGGGTAGTGTGTTAGATGCATCTTCAATAAGTCAAGCTGTGAGATGACAAAGTATTAGACAAGGATAGTGTGTTAGATGCATCTTCAATAAGTCAAGCTGTGAGATGACAAAGTATTAGACAAGGATAGTGTGTTAGATGCATCTTCAAAAAGTCAAGCTGTGAGATGACAAAGTATTAGACAAGGATAGTGTGTTAGATGCATCTTCAATAAGTCAAGCTGTGAGATGACAAAGTATTAGACAAGGATAGTGTGTTAGATGCATCTTCAAGAAATCAAGCTTGAGATGACAAGTATTAACAAGGATAAGTGTGTTAATGCATCTTCAAAGTCAGCTGTGAGATGACAAAGTTAGACAAGGATAGTGTGTTAGATGCATCTTCAGAGTAAAGACGGGACATAACAATGACACATGTGATTACAATTTAATCTGCGCCAGCGAAAGTCTTCTATAATTTTGCATGGTTTAGTTATCTTGTAACAAAAGTGTACCCCGATGTTCATCTCCTCCACTCGTTCAAGCTCTTAACCTCACTGCACAAAGTTTTGTTTTCCACTCTTTATTCACTCCCCAGCTCCCGCCCACCCCTCTTCTTACCTCCCAAATCCACAAAATCAACACAAAGTCAACTTCGAAGTCAAGGTTGTATAAATATGCTTCAATACTTAGATTTTTTGAATGTTAGATAACGGGCAGAGACTTGTAAAAAACCAAACAAGAGATATCAAAACAACTACATGAAGTGTGATACAGTACATCAACAGACTGAAATTAACGTCTCCGATGGCTCTCCTTGATAAGGATATTTGGTTCGACACTTGTGTTTAGTTTGGCATTCTGATTGATTGATTGATAGGATCATAAATATTGCACTTTTATGAATACCAACCTGTGCTCTAATCCTTTTCTTACACATAGAATATCAACGACATAACATGAATTTCGCAGTACCGATAAGAGTCATGGATGTAATTTAGGGGATGGTGGAACTTTCAAGAAATTGTATATTTATTGGTTTCGAAAATTTTTTGCCTGGCTGAAACTTTTTTAGCCTCTGTTATTGATTTGTAATTTTAAATTGGTATGCAACATGAACCACCCCAAAGAACATCTAAAAGCTGAACATACTAAGCACCTATGGGTTTGGTGTAGTGAGATAAAGATAGTACAGTAGTCAATAATAGTAAATTATATAAGCATTACTTCTATATATTAGTAGATAACATTTTTATGCTAGTATAATATTACTTATATATTTGCAAATCACATGCACATGTCCTAAACGTATAGACGTCTATGTGTTTAGGGCCTTCAAACCAATGTGGAACGTATACAAGTTCTTTGGGAAGATCAAACATATCACACAGAGTGATTAAAATTAGTGTAAAGAACGAACGCAAAGAAGAAGAAAACTTATGTATATTAAAAGATAATAATTGATCTTAGAAAACTGATTGAAGTTCTCAAATAAACATTGTAAACTCCCAAAAGTTAATTGCATGTCCTTTACAGGACTTTGTGAATAAACCCAGCTTTTTAAAGCTGTTTGTGATTTTCTAGCATTTTACGTTCAGTAGTTGCCATTGCTTTCTGAACTGGTGGTGCCATCGTCCTTTTTTAAAATCCATGCAAACAATTTGCAACCAAACTTTCCGAACTCAGAACGTCAGGGTTAATGACCAAGTCACTAACCCCTAGGCACGAACCCTCCATTGTAAACTCTACTATAGTCTGTCCATTAATTCGTGAGCACGTTTGAAATCGATTTTCTCGAAAACTACCTGTTGGATCTCAGTGATTTTTTGCAAGCAGCCTTAGAATATCCATGACGCTAGAGAAATATTTTTTCCAAGAAAATTTGATGTAGTTTGAAATATTTCTTCTTCAGGTTATATTAAAATCAACCTCACCGGATTGTACACAATAGTAACAGATCTACGGTACACAGACGCGTTGTTCTAAAAATACATTATGGTAACATTGAAATATCGTGACTATACAACAATTTCACGAAATCGTGCACCTAACAGTCGACTTTGAAAGCGGAAAGCATATGACGTTATAATTGGGATACCGTTTTATAGTTATAGGCGTATCTCGTTATTTGTATGAAGCTATTGTATCATATTTGTTGGCTTATCAAAACTGACATTGATATCACATTCATAATGAGTCTGAAGTGCACATTTATAACAATGCGAAGGTTACAGTTTTACTATACCAACACTTCCGTAGGGAATCTAGAGAGGTCATCTATATTGCGATATTCATAACCCTGAGAAACGAGCAACTGGCGCTTGGTCTGAATAGAGAATCCTTTTCCCGATGGATTAAACAGAACACAAAGTGCACTAATGTCAAGCAAGGACGGAAAGAACAATTGACGACTTTGACATAGATGTCATAAGACAGGAGCTCTTGAAAATGTTTGCGACAAATCAACTTGTACTCTCAGGAAACTGAAATTAAAACTGCAATCAGATTGCAGCATAGACATTTCTAAAAGTACTCTATGAAAAATTGTAAGAGCGCCGGCTTCACCTTCAGAAAACTATAGGCGCAGGAATATTGTTTGTGAAAAGCACATTTAATTGCTGCCGAGTAAATACCTGAGGCAGATCCGTGAGCGGCGGAGGCAAGGCTATGATATTGTATATTTGGACGAATCCTGGGTCAATGCTCACCACACCAATGCTAAAGAATGGCAATCAGTAGACGGTGAACAGAAAGAAAAATACCAAGCAGCAAAGGCCAGCGTATTATACTAACACATGCGGAAGCAGTGAAGAAGGTCTTGTCCATGACGCTGGACTTATTTTCCAATCAAAAAGTACCGACGGTAGGGACTACACACAGAAATGAATGGACATATTTTCAGGCACTGGATGGAGAAAGATCTACTTCCAATTCTAAACAGACCATCATGCTTGGTAATGGATAATGCATCCTATCACAACGCAGTATCAGCGGAAGACAAAGTACCAACTGCATCAAATACAAAAGATCAAATTGGGACTTGGCTTGCTAAGGAAAATGTCAGCTTCGATGATACATATTTGAAACCCGAGTTGTTGCACCTGGTGAGGATGACAAATAAGACAAGGTGTTTCATATTGACAAAATCATTGCGGAATACGCCACACGTCTTTGCGACTACCTCCATATCATGCTCAATCCGATAGAGCTTGTCTGGGCTAAAGTAAAGGGCAAGTTGCCGAACAGAACAGGACGTTTAACATGTGTGATGTTGAAGTTCTGACACGTGAGTCCTTCTCAATGATAGACATGCAGTTCTGGAAGAAGTGTTTGAACATGTGCTCCGAGAGGAAGACGAGTACTGGCACCGAGATGGATTACAATTTGTCCAGCCAGTAACAATTATCAACCTCATGGAATCGTCAGATTCAGGATGATACAAATCATATTTTGATTACAGACTGAGAAATAGCAACGTATACATTTCCATATCCAAATCCGTCTACCATCATACAATTTGTGGTGAAGTTAAGACACCCTGGGTCTAATGGTGACCGAAGGAGGACTAACTTTGCATATTGTACCCAAGGTTCGATTGCACATAAAGGCAAAATTAATTACTTGACCTATCAAGTTAATAGGAATACCCCTTTGAATAAATTGACATGGACAAATTCTGAGGATACTGTAAAATCTAAAATTTGAGCCCCATTTGCAATTGTCATAAAGATCAAAGGAATTCGCCGATGTGCAAAATCCGTAGCATCTATGGACTTCTGGTTAGCTTTATTTTAGCGTCATGGATATTCAAAGGCTGAAATGCAAAAATCACTGAGACCCAACAGGTATTTTTCAGAAAATCAATTTCAAACGTGCTCACGAATTAATGGACAACTATAGTATTAAATTGCAACTTTGCGTAATTTCTAATATTTTCAAGCTTGTATTTTATTGCTCAAATTTAACATTAAAATATTTGTTTTGTGTTCTGGATGTATTTGCTAGCACATTCTTGTAGAAGTACAGGAAACATTTGCAGCACCACTTTAAGTAACCATACTTGCAGCATCACTTCATTTTATCTTCTCTTGGTATAAACCAATCAATCCAGTGTTGACAACGGGATTTCATGCCAGGGTCGGAGACAGCAGAAGGGACACAGACTGATAAGATGGCAGTATTTCAAAATAAACATAAATGATGGCGATCTGGCAGAAATAGATAAACTATGCAAAATGACAGACGATACGAGAAATAACAATCCTTCTAAAGCTATCGGGGTGTGGAGGAAGGGTAGAATAGATTTAAATTAAACAATGATGTCATCTTATATTTTAAAACAATATGTCTCATGGTTTTAATTGTGCCCATTTGTACCGTAGATATAGAAAGAGTTTTTGTTTGAGAAATATACAAATATATATATAGATTGACCACGTTCGGGCAAAAGAATAAATATGGGCAACTGTAATTAAAGTGACAGCAATTAAGATAAACATATTAAGACATCAAAGAAGATGCACAAATATGAAATAGTAAATGGATAAAAGGCATCATCATCATTAGGTGCCGTGCCGGCGGCGTAGGCGATCTGAATCTCCACAAATCTCTGTCGATGGTGTTTGCTATCATCTCAGATGTTGATGCTCTACCGTGCCATGAAGTCAGACTATCCAAAATTTTCTCTCTCTGTCTTCCTCTGTCTCTACCCTCGATTTTACCGGTTGTTCAATATGTTCTAAACCCCCCCTCCCATTACATGCCCGAAAAATGATGACTGCCTCTTTCTTATATTGATGATAAGTTTTCTCTGTGTCCTGATCTCATTCATCACCTCAACATAAGTCTTTTTAACGTCCATGGGATTCTCATCATTCTTCTATAAAACCAAATTTTGATAAAGACATAGGATTAAAAAACGAAAAGTATTGGACATAGCAAGCATCGTGTCATGTAGCTTTTAGAAATATTATACCAAACTTGTATTTGTATGTCTTCTTTCTTTCTTGTTTCTTGTCTTTACTCATGTTTTCTCATACAACGTCAGGATAAGGAATTTCTACAACGATTTTTGTCTTTACTCATGTTTTGTCATACAACGTCAGATAAGAAAGATTTCTACAAGGTTTTGTCTTTACTCATGTTTTGTCATACAACGTCAGGATAAGAAGAGATTTCTACAAAGTTTTGTCTTTACTCATGTTTTGTCATACAACGTCAGGATAAGAAGAGATTTCTACAACGGATTCTTGTTTTTCTCATGTTTTGTCATACAACTCAGGAAAAGAAGAATTTCTACAAGGTTTTTCTTGTTTGTCTCAACGTCAGGATAAGAAGAGATTTCTACAACGGATTCTTGTTTTACTATGTTTTGTCATACAACTCAGGATAAGAAGAGATTTCTAAACGGATTCTTGTCTTTACTCTGTTTGTCATACAACGTCAGGATGAAGAGATTTCTACAACGGATTCTTGTGGCTTGGACGTCTGTTTCCCACGTTTTTATTTCTGTGATCTAACTTTTGATAAGGCAGTATCTTTTTACTGTATAGGAATTTAGTTTAGACACGTTTTGGTAATAACGTAGGAGAAGAAGAGATATTTAGGTGATTGTTTGGCCGGAAAGAGTGTCCATCTGGATGTGTAATAAGTTTGTGGAATTATGATCACCTTAGTCAAGGCATGGCATGATGATGATGATGAACATTTGTGTGGACGACTTTTACTTGTATTATTTTATGGTAAATTTTCTTTGTATTCACTTTATGTGAGTAACATTTTATTTGTTTCACGGGTATATGGTAACATTTATTTAGGAATCGGGAAATTTTTGTGTGATTTATTGCTTATGTGTGTTTATGTGTGCTTATGTGTGCTATGTGTGCTTATGTGTGTTATGTGTGCTTATGTGTGCTTATTTTATGTGTACTTATGCGGGTATTATGTGTGCTTTATGTGTTTATGTGTCTTATGTGTCTTATGTGTGTTATATATGTATATGTGTACTTATTGTCTTATGGACTATGTGCTTATGTGTGCTTTTTTATTATGTGTCTTATGGGGTTAGTGTGCTTATGTGTGCTTATTGTGCTTATGTGTGCTTATGTGTAATTATGTGTGCTTATTTGTGCTTATGTGTGCTTATGTGTGCTTATGGGGTTATGTGTTTATGTGTGCTTATTGTATGTGTGTTATGTGTGCTTATTGTACTTATGTGTGCTTATGTGTGCTTATGTGTGCTTATGTGTGCTTATGTGTCTTATGTGTTATGTGTATTATGTGTGCTTATGTGTGGGCTTATGTGTGTTGCTTATGTGTACTTATGTGTGCTTATGTGTGTTATTGAAATTTTTTGTTATGTGTTATGTGTTATTGTGCTTATGTGTGCTTATGTGTGCTTATGTGTGCCTTATGTGTGTTATGTTATTATTATTTTGCTTATGTGTGCTTATGTGTGCTTATGTGTGCTTATGTGTCTTATGTGAAATTTATGTGTGCTTATGTGCTTATGTGTGTTTATATTGTGCTTATGTGTCTTATGTGTGGCTTATGTGTTATGTGTGGTTTATGTGTGCTTATGTGTACTTATGTGTGCTTATGTGTACTTATGTGTACTTATGTGTCTTATGTGTGTTATTGTGCTTATGTGTCTTATGTGTCTTATGTGTGCTTATGTGTATTATGTGTTTTTGTGCTTATGTGTATATGTGTCTTATGTGTCTTATGTGTGCTTATGTGGGGCTTATGTGTTTTATGTGTTACTTATGTATTATTGTATGTGTGCTATTTTATATGTGTGCTTATGTGTGCTTATTGTGTTTATTGTATATGTGTTATGTTTTTTGGGCTTATTTAAATTATGGGGCTTATGTTTATGTTTTTGGGGCTTATGTGTGCTTATGTGTACTTATGTGAATTATGTGTGCTTATGTGTTTTGGCTTATGTGTGCTTATGTGTGCTTATGTGTGCTTATGTGCTTATTGTGCTTATGGGGCTTATGTGTGCTTTAATGTTGTTATGTGTCTTATGTGTGTTATGTGTCTTATGTGTTGTATGTGTAATTATGTGTATTATGTGCTTATGTGTGGGCTTATGTGTGTTTATGTGTGTTATGTGAAATTATGTGGCTTATGTGCTTATGTGTGTTTATGTGTGCTTATGTGTCTTATGTGTATTATGGGGCCTTATGTGTGTTTATGTGTGCTTATGTGTGCTTATGTGTACTTATGTGTCTTATTTGTTTATGTGTGCTTATGTGTACTTATGTGTCTTAAATGTGACTTAGGGATTATGTTGTCTTATGTGTTATTGTGTGCTTATGTGTACTTATTTTCTTATGTGATGCTTATGTGTGCTTATGTGTACTTATGTGTGCTTATGTGCTTATGTGTACTTATGTGTGCTTATGTGTGCTTATGTGTACTTATGTGTGTATGTGTGTTATGTGTGCTTATGTGTGCTTATGTGTGTTATGTGTAATTATGTGTGCTTATTGTATGTGTGCTTATGTGTGCTTATTGTGCTTATGTGTGCTTATGTGTGCTTATGTGTGCTTATTTTGTACTTATGTGTACTTATGTTTTTCTTATGTGTGCTTATGTTTTTATGTGTGCTTATGTGTACTTATGTGTGCTTTATGTGTGCTTATTGTGTGCTTATGTGTGCTTATGTGTTTGTGAAATTATGTGTGCTTATGTGTACTTATGTGTGTTATGTGTAATTATTTTGTGCTTATGTGTCTTATGTGTCCTTTGTGTCTTATTGTACTTATGTGTGCTTATGTGTACTTATGTGTGCTTATGTGTCTTATGTTTTACTTATGTGTGCTTATGTGTATTTATGTGCATTATGTATGTTTATTGTGCTTATGTGTGCTTATGTGTCTTATGTGTGCTTATGTTTGCTTATGTGTACTTATGTGTACTTATGTGTCTTATGTGTCTTATGTGTGCTTATGTGTCTTATGTTTGCCTTATGTGTACTTATGTGTCTTATGTGTACTTATGTGTACTTATGTGTTTATGTGTGCTTATGTTTTACTTATGTGTGTACTTATGTGTCTTATGTGTGTTAGTTGTGTGCTTATGTTTTTATGTGCTTATTGTGCTTATGTGAAATTATGTGTCTTATGTGTGCTTATGTGTGCTTATGTGTATTTATGTGTGCTTATGTGTGCTTATGTGTGCTTATGTTTTACTTATGTGTACTTATGTGTATTATGTGTATTTATGTGTGCTTATGTGTGCTTATGTGTGCTTATGTGTGCAAACTATTTCTTTTGTTGTTTCGTTATAAAATACAGTTCTGGTGTTTCCCCACTTTTCCATTCTTCATTTCTGATGTCTTCATTTCTAATATTCTAAAGTAGACACTTATCTATGTGATTTTATTATCTTCTATCTTTTTATGTCAGCGTCGTTCAAGTTTGGTACTGATGGTATAATGTTGGTAGAAGATCGTTTGAACAATGTTCTTTTAGTATTGATGGTGACATGACATCCCCATTTATTTCAAATTTGGTGTCATTTGTCCTACTTGACTTGCTTTATTGCATTTATGTTGGATTTCGATAGTTATTCTTCCATTTGCTGAAAAACTGCTCCCAAAATATATAAAGTCTTTATGTACGTCATATGCATGTTTGATTTCTAATTTTCTCTAGTTTTTTTCCTACCTGATGTGTTTTTTTTTGCATTTCACCCCTCGCTGTCATAATCGCTAGCTCTTCCGCTCAGGATTCGAATGGGAAAAGTGGAAACGATATATATTTAAGTTATTCCAAGGACCTTGCTTTTCATCTTTCTGTAAATAAAAATAAAACGCAGTAGCTAAAAAGTGGAATAACTTGGTAAATTGTGTCGTTTCTGTGTCTGGAAATGTAAACACTCAAACATAGTGGAAAAAACTACTTCCGCTGAAAATAGGACTCGTTCTCTTACAAAGAGCTCTCCATCAGGGGAGATAAGCGTTTAACCCATAACAAACTGTGGCAAGTGGTATCACATTCTAACTTGGTATTACTAAATTGAAAGTAGATACAATAGATGGGATATAGAGGATTTCACTGTTCAAATGTTAATACAATATTTAGTTATGTTTTAGGTAGAAGATGAACAGGTATACCAAGGTTAATTAACACATTCCAAGTGAATAATTCCTTCTACTATTGCATTATGAAAGAACACACGCTTCTGTTCTGCAACAGCTTGATATTAAAGACAGTTGGCTATTAAGGCATAAAATCAAGGAAAATTAAATATGTCTGAAAATCAAACGAGCAGAGTGACTAGAAGATAATTTTGGAGCGAATGGTGCCTGGAAGAAAAATGAAAAAGGCTTGGACGATGGTGCAAGATGTCATTGACGTCTGAGAATGACTCTGCTGACGCCGTAACTTGCCAGAACAGAGGTTTTAAAACTGCTGTCATGTGGCCAAGTTTCGGAAGGGGCAAGCTCGGTATGATGCTGATGATGAAAAAATTAATATTGATTATCCTTTAATAGTAGCGGCTGGATTATCGCTCAAATATAATCTACTGTGTGGGTTAGTACTAGTCCGATGGATTATCTACAATTTAAACCTCCCAAGCTGTATAGCACAGTACTAGAAGGATATCTCACAATAATCTTTGCTGTATAGCACAGTACTTGAAAAGGACATCTCCCCTAATCCTTTGCTTAGGACAGTACAAGAGAGTAGGTTATCTACACTAATCCTACTAATGATGTGACAAATACTAGAATAAGGATTATCTCACAAAATCCCCTTTTCTTTTAGCTTTGCGCTAAAAGAAGGATTAAATTCACAACTAATCTATTGCTGTGAGCTTTGAGCAAAAGAGGTTATCTCACAAACTAATCCTATTGCTGTGTGCTTTGAGATAAGAAAAAGGGTTATCTCAAAACTAATCTATTGCTGTGTAGCTTTGGCTAAAGAGAGGTTATCTCCAACTAATCCTATTCTGTTAGCTTTGCGTTAAAAAGAAGGTTATCTCACAATAATCCTATTGCTTGTGGGTTGGCCTGAGAAGGATTATCTCACACTAATCCTATTGCTGTGTAGCTTTGAGCTAAAGAGAAGGATTATCTCACAACTAATCCTACTAATGATGTGTGAGAGTACTAGAGAGAAGTTATCTCACAACTAATCCTATTGCTGTGTAGCTTTGAGCTAAAGAGAAGGATTATCTCACAACTAATCCTATTGCTGTGTCTTGAGCTAAAAAGAAAGGGTTATCTCACAGCTAATCCTTTGCTTGTAGCTTTGCGCTAAAGAGAAAGGGTTATCTCAACTAATCCTATTGCTGTGTGGCTTAGGCTAAGGGAAAGGGTTATCTCACAACTAATCCCTTTTCTGTGTAGCTTTGCGCTAAAGAGAAAGGGTTATTTTACAACTAATACTATTGCTGTGTAGCTTTGGCTAAAGAGAAAGGGTTATTACAACTAATCATATTGCTGTAGCTTTGCGCTAAAGATGGATTATCTTACAACTAATTCTCCACTACTGTGTAGCATAGTACTATGGTCGTTCCAAAATTTGATCCACTGGGGTTTTAAATTGTGCAAATCTATCTGATGGATACATGTAATTTTTGCATCAGTCTTATATACCTCACGACATTACGAATCCATGTTTAACTAATTGGTAGGTAACTTAGTTGATGCAAAAACGTTTTTTTATTTTATATTTGCATAAGCACAACAAAATGATAATCAAAGTTTAGAATTTACAGTAAACACAACATGGTGGCGAATGATTGCAAGGCATAACCTATTACATATTATAAAAAACAATGTGACATGGTTGCTTTTTCTTCATGAGTGTTTTTATGTTGATATTATCTTTGGCGATCAAATTGACGTACCTTTGGTAGTTGTTGCCAGTCCCTGGTATTGTGAGGCAATTGGTGAAGGTGAAAGCAAATGGGATGTTGCTATTAGATTCAGGTCTGAAGAGTCGAAGAGATTAACTACTGCTGCAGGCTGGAGAAAATACAAACCATCTCGTTGCCAATATGCCTCTTCTTCTCGGAGCACATGCTCTTCATTGTTCAGTATTCTATATCTATTTTTGCGAGGGCATCACGTGTTAGGACTTTTACATCATGAAGTTTGAAAGTCTTGTTTATGCTGCAACTTGACCTTTGACTGCAGCCCACACAAGTTCAATGGGTTAGATGTGAATGGTAGGTGGTAATCGAAGAAATGTGGCTGTGCTCAGCAGCTTATCGATATAAAATCTTTGACTTCTAGTCTGTCTCACCAGCTGCAACATCTCAGTTTGAAATTGTTGCAACAAACGATATATTTTCTTTGCAAGCCACACCATGTGTCTTGTGGCGCGCTCCAGACTTATCTAAACAATCTTTGACTTCTTAGTCTGTCTCCAGTTGCAACAACTCAGTTTTGAATGTTGCAGCAAAACGATATATTTTCTTTTGCAAGCCACCCATGATGTCTTGTTTGTGCTTGATGAGATGAAATTTTTTCTGCATGCGCCACTACATTATGATAGGGGGCATTGTCCATTACAATACACGACGGCCTATCCAGAGCAGGCAGAAGTGTGTTCCTTGTAATCCCCGAAAATAAGTCGTTCATTTCGGTGTGGTAGTCCCTCCATCTGTAGACAATGCTTGAAAAAGAAGTTCTGCGCCACTGACAAGACCATTTGCTTTGCTACCGGCATGACCTATCCAAAGCGTTGCCCTTGCCTTGGAAATTTCCCTTTTCTTAGTTCCGTCTAGTGATTGCCATTCTTTATCAAACGTATGGTGACATTTTTCCCGATTCGTCCAGATATACAATATCGTAACCTCGTCCTAATCTTCCTATCTCCGCAGATATTTGCATCCCTGCAGCTATCAGATGTGTTTTCTCACAAACTATATTCCAACCTGTACTAGATTTCGAAAGTGAAACAACTGCCCCAACAACTCTCCATAAGGCGGTTTTAGATATATCAATATCACATTGAATTCCAGCGTGATTCAAACAACTCTCCATAAGGCATTTAATATATCAATATCACATTGATTCATGAACTGATTTCAATTTACCTAGTGTAACCACATCATTGGCCTTAAACTTTTTTGAATTCTCTCACAATAACATCTTTATCGAAATCGTCAGTTTTCCGTTTCCGGCCTTTTCTGTGTTCCTTACGTTCATCACTACAGTCCTGTTCTATCCAACGGCGAAAGGACATTCTACTTATACCAAGAGCATGTTGTGTTCTCCTCTTCGGGTCTTGTAAGTTGTGATATAAACCACCACCTCTGGCTTTCTCGAAGTAGCTATACAGTTTGATCACCTTCTGCATGGTAGTGAATTTACACTTCAAACTCATTTCTAATACTAATAATAAAATAGTACCTTCCCTTCCAAGTAATGCAAATAAATGGTTTGTGAAAATGACAATCTTTCCCTACAGTGTGAAATGATTAATTTCTGGATTCCCGATTTTAACTACTGCTGATTGCGTGGGCGCACATTGCATATTACGTCAATACTTCACTTTCTACCGTTAACATTCTAAATCATACCAAATCAACATCACTGTTAAAATTTGTAATAGCATATAATTCAAATCTTACAGAACTAAAGGTTTGGGTGGGCAAAAAATTCTTTTGGAGCGTCGTCACTGTTGCAAATAAAAATGCAAAAAATCAAGAATTTCTGTCAAGTGGATGATTTTATATCGGTCGTTAAAGATGATCACGAATTTTGGAACGAACTATAGTAAGCTGGATTTCAGTGGAGTTTACTTTACGATACTAACAGTTAGTCTCGACATTGTCGCCGGATACAGTACGCTGGTACCCCACCGTCAACATTTAAAAAAAAAAATTCAAGGCAAAATTGACTTCATTCACTGGATTTTCGTATGTACCTCTGTCGGGAGAATGTCATGTCTCTACTGATATCATTGTACAAAGGTTTTCTCGTATGTATTCATCTCTGTCGCAGAAAATGTCCATGTCATCTACGATATCATTGTACAAAGTTTTCTCGTATGTATTCATCTCTGTCGGCAGAATGTCATTCATCTACCGATATCATTGTACAAGCACGAACTCTGTCTTTCTGCAACAATCCTATGGATCTCATGAAACAAATTGTACGTGTCTCGGCCCGGATTCAGACTCCCAACCTTCAGTACGACAGGCAAACGACTTAACCACTTCGACATTGAGACCTGCAACACTTTCAGTTAACCTCAAATTGACTAATTTCCTATCAGGAACCCTGAGTTAGCTGAATTTCATGTTCCTGCCAGATTGGAATAAGTGCCGACTGGCATCAAACGTTGGTTGCCATGTATTTACTAAATGTATATCTTCTAGTAACAGTGGTACACTTGTATTACTACCCCTTTCTCCCTTCTCATTTATTGAATTTATTTTATGTTCCCATAACAGTCAGCACCCTAGAAGACTCTGTAATCTTTGCATTAAAGTTTCCCATTAATGGGTCATGTTTGAAAGTTTTGTTAATTTCATCCTGCATCTGTTCATCAAATATATCCTTCTTATCATCTTCAGTCTCATTAATTGGCGATTAACTAGTATTGTCATCTTATGTCTAGTTATTCAAGTAATATGTCTATAATTCTATTAATATGTTTTAATATGTCTAGTAATATTCTATATATGTCTAGTAAAATGTCTATAATATGTCTATTAATATGTCTATATGTCTATTATATGTCTATATATGTCTAGTAATATGTCTATTAATATGTCTAGTAATATGTCTAATTTTGTATAGTAATATGTCTAGTAATATGTCTAGTAATATGTCAATTTTTCTAATATATGTCTAATTAATTGTCAGTAATATGTCTAATTATGTCTATAATATGTCTAATAATATGTCTAGTAATATGTCAATAATATGTCTAGTAATATGTCTAAGTAATATGTCTAGTAATATGTCTATGTATTCATAATATGTCTATTTAATAATGACTCAATTTTACCATTTCGGATGGTTCTGATTCTAACATTCTTTACTACTCTAGCTGACTCTTTTGTCTACTCTTTCCATATACTTTCCATTCTCTCTCTCTCCTCTCTCTGTCTCTCTCTGTATCTCTCTATGTATCTCTCTCTCTGTATCTCTTTCTCTCACTCTGTATCGCTCTCTCTCTCTGTATCTCACTATGTATCTCTCTCTGTATTTCTCTCACTCTCTATCGCTCTCTCTCGTATATCTCATGTATCTCTCTCTGTATCTATCTCTCTACTCTGTTCTCTCTCTCTGTATCTCTCTGTTTTTCTCTGTTCTATCTCTCTCCTCTTTTCTCTCTTTTCTCTATGTATCTCTCTGTATCTATCTCTCTCCTCTGTATTCTCTCTCTATCTATCTCTCTGTATCTATCTCTCTCCTCTGTATCTCTCTCCCCTTTCTCTCTTTTTCTCTCTGTCTCTGTATCTCTCTCTCTCCTATTATCTCTCTCTCTTAAAAAATTTCTCTCTCCTCTATCTCTTTTGTGTGTGCTTGTGTGTGTGTGTCGGGGCGTGTGTTTTCCTTTTGTCTGTGGGGCTTGTGTGTGTGTAAATAAAACCTTTCTCTGCCCCCTTTTTATCTGTTCAAAACCTTTTTCACCTCTCTTAACCTAAAATTTTCCAAGTTTGTATCTTTTCCTTTCTTACAACTTTCCCAAATTTTTTTGCTTTTTCCATTGTTCAACATTACATAATCTAATATTAGTGTATGCTTATAATTACAGATAAATCATTCCAGGGAAAATTACATACATAAAAAGGAAATATATGTTAATCAATATATGTCTTAAACCCCTTTTGAGCCCATAAAAGAGAATAAATGATGAAAAAATACAACAATTAACATATTTATGTCAAAAAAGTATACATAAATATTTAAAAATTTGGAATAAGTAAACATATGATTTTCTAATATATACCATTAAATATATCAAAGTCTTAAACGCTATATTTTAGAAAAACCCTTTTTAAGTTGGGTGATCAAACCCAAAATCATTAAACGTTTCTCTGCCTAAACATAAAAAGAAATATCATGATTTTTATGAATATTTGTTTCTATCTGTTTCCCTGATGAATCGTAAGGGAAACTTTTAAAAAATTTAGTACCTTAAATTTCCAGTCTGTCCAGGTGGCTTGTCTTATTGACAGGTTAACTAATGTTCTGTTCCTATTTTCGTGATTTGTCTAAACTATTGTTTCTTATTTTTGTTATTTTTGCCCCACATTTTATCTCATGTTCTACTAATAGCCACCCAAAATTTTAAAATGTATTGTGACATCTATCGGGTGTCTTCTGTGACCCAAAAATTTAATCATGGAACTAAATTTTCTACATACATGATCAAATTAGGACATGTCGGTGTTGTGTGTGCTGTCTTTATGTCCAGTTCTTTTTCTCTTCTCCTAAATACGACGATTCTCAACGATGCGAATTTATATTGGGTATTGCGGGAACGTTTGACGATCTTTTCAAATGATTTCCAGTACGTGATGTCTCTATAAAAAAACGCGGGGAAACACTTTAAAGTATCTTCCCCGTTTTTCTTTTCCCAACAACCTTCTTTTTATTTTCCCCGTTGTTTCTGTTCAACAACCTTCATTTATCTTCCCACGTTTTTCTGTTCAACAACCGTTCGTTTATTTTCCCATTGTTTCTGTTGAAAAACCAGTCGTTTATCTTGTCATTTTTTTCTTTTCCCCCAAAACCCCGATCTTTTTTCTCTTCCCCTTGTTTCTTTCCCAACAACCGATCTTTTTATCTTGCCCGTTGTTTCTGTTAAACAACCGGTTTTTTACCCGTCCGTTGTTTCCGTTCAAAAACCCGATCGTTTATCTTCCCCATTGTTTCTGTTCAACAACCGATCTTTTTTATCTTGCCACGTTGTTTCTGTTAAACAACCGATCGTTTATCTTGCCACGTTTTTTCTGTTCAACAACCGATCGTTTATCTTGCCTTTTTTTCTTTTTAACAACCGTTCATTTATCTTGCCCTTGTTTCTGTTCCAAACCTTGTTTTATTTTGCCACTTCTTTCTTTGAACAACCGGTCGTTTTTCTTGCCCCGTTGTTTCTTTTCCCCAAACCGATTTTATCTTCCACGTTGTTTCTGTTCAACCCTTTTTTTTATCCCCCATTTTTTCTGTTCAACAACCGATGTTTATCTTGCCACGTTTCTTTCCCAAAAACCCGGTCGTTTATCTCTCCTTGTTTCTGTTCAAAAACCGATTTTTTTATCTTCCCCACTTGTTTCTGTTAAACAACCGATCTTTTATCTTGCCACGTTGTTTCTGTTCAAAAACCCGATCTTTTTATCTTGCCCCGTTTTTTCTTTTCCCAACAACCGATCGTTTATCTTCCCGTTGTTTCTGTTCAACAACCGGTCTTTTTCCCAAACCCGTTTTTTTCTGTTAAACAACCGATCTTTTAAATTTCCAACGTTGTTTCTGTTCAAAAACCCGTTTATCTTCCCAAAGTTGTTTCTTTTCCCAAAACCGGTCTTTTTATCTTGCCAAAATTTTTTTCTGTTAAACCAACCGGTCGTTTTTTTGCCAAGTTTTTTCTTTCAAAAACCCGGCCCATTTACCCTTTTTTCATTTTTTTTCTTTCGATCTTTTTATCTTACCCTTTTTTGTTAAACCAACCGGTCGTTTATTCGTCATTTTTTCCCAATTCAAAAACCCCGGTCTTTTATCCCCCTTTTTTCTTTTCCCAAAACCGTTCGTTTATCTTCCCACATTTTTTTCTTTTTAAACAACCGGTCTTTATCTTGTCCTTTTTCTTTTCCCCACAAACCGATCGTTTCTCTTCCCCACTTGTTTCTGTTCAAAAACCCAAATCTTTTTATCTTCCACTTTTTCTGTTCAAAAACCCCGGTTTTTATCTCCGTTGTTTCCGTTCAAAAACCCCCGTCTTTTTATCTTACCCATTTTTTCTGTTAAACAACCGCCCCGTTTATCTTGCCACTTGTTTCTTTCAACAACCGATCGTTTATCTTGCCCTTGTTTTTCTGTTCAACAACCGATCTTTTATCTTACCATTTTTTCCTTTCCCCAAAACCGTTCTTTTATTTTTTAAAATTTTTCTGTTCAACCGTCTTTATTTTTAACATTCTTTCTTTGCGGGGTCGTTATTTTTCCCTTTTTTTTCCCAACCCCCGTCTTTATTTTGGGCCATTTTTCTTTTCCCAAAAACGGTCTTTATCTGCTTTTTCTTTCCTTTCGATATTTATCTTCCCTTTTTCCCGGGTTCAAAACCCGGTCGTTTTTTTCCCTTCTTTCTGTTAACAAGGGGTCGTTTATCTTGTCACTTTTTCCCTGTTCCAAAACCGATCTTTATCTCTCCTTGTTTCTTTTCCCAAACAACCGTCTTTTTATCTTCCCCCATTTTTCTTTTCCCAACAACCGGTCGTTTATCTCGTCACGTTTTTTTCTGTTCAAAAAGGATAAATTTATCTTGCCCCCCTTGTTTCTGTTCAACAACCGATCGTTTATCTTCCACATTGTTTCTGTTCAACAACCGATCTTTTTATCTTGCCACGTTTTTTCTGTTCAACAACCGGTCTTTATCTTCCCAAAATTGTTTCTTTTCCCAACAAAAAGTCATTTATCTTTCACATTGTTTTTCCTGTTGAAAAACCCGGGTTTTATCTTGCCACTTTTTCTGTTCAAAAACCGGTCGTTTATCTCGCCCCGTTGTTTCTTTCAAAACCCGGTCTTTTTATCTTACGTTGTTTCTGTTCAAAAACCCGTTCTTTTATCTTGCCATTTTTTCTGTTAAAAAAACCAGTCGTTTATCTTGCCCCGTTGTTTCATTCCCCCCGATCTTTCTCTTGCCATTTTTGTTCAAAAAAGATCGTTTATCTTGCCACGTTTTTCTGTTCAACAACCGGTCGTTTACCCGTCACTTTTTCCGTTCCCAAAAACCCAAATCTTTATCTTGCCCATTTTTTTCTTTCAAAAACCCAAATCTTTTATCTTCCACTTTTTCTGTTCAACAACCGATCGTTTATTTTTGCCACGTTGTTTCTGTTCAAAAACCCCGATCTTTATCTTGCCCATTGTTTCTGTTCAAAAACCTTCTTTTTTATCTTCCCCACTTGTGTCTGTTAAACAACCGTTCTTTTATTGCCCTTTTTTCTGTTGAACAACCTTTTTTATCTTTCACGTTGTTTCTTTTCCCCCAAAACCGATCTTTATCTTGCCGTTGTTTCTGTTCAAAAAGGTCTTTTACCCGCCCGTTTTTTCCCTGTTCAACAACCGATCGTTTATCTTCCCCCGTTTTTCTTTCCAACCGGTCGTTTATCTCTAAATTTTTCCCTGTTCCAACCGATCTTTATCTTACTTTTTTTGTTCAACAACCGATCTTTATCTTCCCCCGTTGTTTCTGTTCAAAAACCGATCTTTTATCTTGCCCTTGTTTCTGTTCAACAACCGATCTTTTTATCTTGCCACGTTGTTTCTGTTCCAACCGGTCTTTTTACCAAACCCGTTGTTTCTGTTGAACAACCGTCTTTTATCTTGCCCCGTTGTTTCTTTTCCCAAAACCGGTCGTTTATCTTGCCAAGTTGTTTCTGTTCAACAACCGGTCGTTTATCTTGCCACATTGTTTCTGTTCAACAACCGGTTTTATCTTGCCTTTGTTTCTGTTAAACAACCGGTCATTTATCTTGTCATTGTTTCTGTTGAACAACCGTCTTTATCTTGCCCTTGTTTCTGTTCAACAACCGGTCGTTTATCCCCGCCCGTTTTTTTCTTTTCCCAACAACCAGTCTTTATCTTCCCACTTTTTCTGTTCAACAACCGGGTTTTTTTATCTTGCCACTTGTTTCTTTTTCAAAAACCCAGTCTTTTATCTTGTCCATTTTTCTGAAAAAAAACCAGTCTTTACCCACCCGCTTTTTTCTGTTGAACAACCGGTTTTTTTAATCTTGCCACTTGTTTCTTTCTACAACCTGTCTTAATCTTCCACTTTTTTCCCTGTTAAACAACCGGTCTTTTAAATTTTTAACATTTTTCTGTTCAAAAACAGTCTTTATCTTGCCACGTTTTTCTGTTCAACAACCGATCGTTTTCTTACCCATTGTTCTGTTGAAAAACCCGGTCGTTTATCTTGCCACTTTTTTTTCTTTTCCCTACAACCGGTCGTTAATCTTGCCACTTGTTTCTTTCAAAAACCGATCGTTTATCTTACTTTTTTTCTTTTAAAAAACCCGGTCTTTTTATCTTCCCACGTTTTTTTCTGTTCAACAACCGGTCGTTTATCTTGCCACTTGTTTCTGTTCAAAAACCCTTCTTTATCCCTTATCTAGCCCCGGATACATCACCTTTTTGGGATGCATTTATCAGGCTTTCCCAAAACCCAAGCCAGCTCATCGTATCTGTTACTTTTCTGCACGATTTTTCCCTTTTTCCAGGAAAATTTGGTATCGGGAAATTGGGTAAAACCATTTTATTGATTAATCTGAAATACCGTCTAAAGGGTTTTAAAGCTTTTTCTTGTGTGTTTCAAAACCACTGATCATTTCTCCTTACCTACAAACGGATAGAAAACACGATGTCTCACTTACCTACACAAGGGAATAAAAAAAGAATTTTCCCCTTCCCCAACAACGGAAAAGAAAAGCACGATGTCTCGTTCCTACACAATGGATAATTTAACCCGATGTCTCGTTACCTACAAATGGATAAAAAAGCACGATTCCCCAGTTACCTCCCACAACGGAAATAAGCACGATGTCTCCTTCACCTACACAACGGATAAGTAGCACGATGTCTCAGTTCCCTTTCAAAACGGATAGTAAAAACGATGTCTCGTTACCTACAAAACGGATAGAAATTAATCAATTTTTTTTCTACACAACGGAAAAGAAAGCACGATTCTCAGTTACCTACACAACGGAAAAATAAGCACGATGTCTAAATTGTCTACACAACGGATGTAACGATTCCCCAGTTCCTCCTAACGGATGAAGGCCGATGTCTCAATTACCCTAAAACGGATAGAAGCACGATGCCCAAAATCAACTTTCAGCCTCTTTTAACCCTTTTGCCCCCACACAACTCACACACAGTAACACACACATTTTTCAAAATTGTCCCCTACAATAATGTACTGTTGTTGAGCTCAGAGTCGATGTTTCCCTAATTTGAAATTATTGATGACTGGAGCATTCTACCCCTGTGAGAGGTCACTCATTTCAAATTTAAAAAAAAATGTAATATTGATGACTGGGGCTTTTCTCTCCTGTGGTAGTGCTCACTCTTTTTAAAACTACAAATGTTACGATTGTTGTAATAAATCATCATCATTAATCCTCTCCGCTCCTCGTGGAGCATAGGGCCTCAACAGTTTTTCCCCACTCTTCTCAGTCTCTGGCTGTTATGTTTATGGTCCCCCCAGGCCCCAATTAGGCACTCTTCAGCTCTAAAGGGGGGGCCTATTCCGTCCCCTTGGGCGCCCTCTTTTTTTTTCCTGCAGGTTCCACTCGAGCACCTGTCTAGTGACACTCGACTGTGTTTTCCCAAAGGTAGGGCCCTATCCACCCCATTTTCTCCTCTTGACCTGTGTCATCCATTTTTCCCTCCCCTGTTCTTATCCACAGACCCGTTTTTGTAACCCCTTTCTTTAATCCCCAATCTGAAATCCCCCCAAACATCCGTTGAAAAAGGTCTGGATCTTTTTGTATTTTCCTAGTGACTCCCCAAGGGGTTTCCCGACCCCAAAACGAAAACCCCCTTCACATTTGAGCTGAAAATCCTGAGCTTTGTTTTCGGGGAGATGGCAGCGGACTTCCCCCATGTGGGATCAAAAAGGCCTGTCGGGCCCTTTCCCTAATCTATTAAATTGCCTCATCTGTACCTCTGATCTAGTTTTGCCCAAAGGTAGAAAATTCACCCACATCTTCTATTCCCTTCCCTCAATCAGTTTGGATCTTGTTATGTTGTTGCTGCATTTTTTAAAGTCTTCTTTTGACTGTTTTTAAAGGGAAACTCGTTGTGCATTTTGTGCCGAGCATCCATTTTTTCCTGCATGTCTTGTAGTTTTATGCGAAAGCAAGAGGCGAGATCTCCCAAAACCCAGGTCTTCTGCTTTGACATAAGTGCCCACTTTTCCCTTTTTCCCAGACCTGGCGGGGAACCCGTCGTGTGCCCCAACCCGTAGCACCAAAGAAAGGGGGGGGACCGAGCACCCCTGTCTAACACCAGTGTGACCGGGAAACTCCTCTGACAGTTTTCCCTTCATGAATAACCTGGCAAGGAAAACCCCCCTAAAACTGCCGGGTGATGTCGCCCAGTCTTCCCGGCACCGGGTTTTCTTAGGATCCCCCATTGATTTCCTATCTACCCCGTCAAATCCTTCTCAAAATCAACAAAGCACCCCCGAAAAGGGGAGCCTGACTCCATTGTTTTTTCCCTATGATTCTTAAGGTGGCTATCTAGTCATTGCAAGATCTATCTTTCGGAATCCACCTGTTCGCCCCAAAAGCCTCTGGTATATAGCGTTTTTCACCCTTTTCCAGAAAAACCCTAGTGGGGACTTTGTTTTGGGAATGGGCAAATGACCCCTCCCTTGTCACAATTTGCCCAAAATTGCCATTCTTTGGCATTTTTCACGGGGAGGCCTTTCTTCCAATCTCTGGTATCTCACTCCCTGCCCACACCAAGTTAAAACAATATTTGGGGTTGGTTTCCCTTCTCTTCTCCTCCCCCCCTCAGAGTTTCCCCTTGGGTTTTTATAAATTTCCCTGTCCTTGCCCTTTTTTCCAATTTTTTAAAAAGGCATTGCGGTTTCCCTTTTTGGGCTGATCTCCCCTACTTTTATGCCCAGCGGGTCTCCCTTCCCTAAACCCTAGGGGGTTTTTAGTGGGGGTCTATTTAACACTTCCTGGAAATGCTCTCTCCAGCGCCCCTTTTTCCATCAATTTTAGTCAAAAGTTTTCAGCCCCAATCTCTCACTGGCCTGCTCGTTATTTTCCTCCCCTAAACAACCCTAATTTGTCTCGGGAAAACCTTGATTCCCCTTTTTTGGGGTTTTCCTGTCCCCCTCCCTCTTCTGCTACCCATTTTGAATGCTCTTTTGTCTTTCCCCAGCTGTTTTTTTTCCTCTTGTCCCCGTTATATCTAGTTGCTCCCCTTTTTTGCTTCTTGTTCTGACTTTTTTACTTCTTTTTCCTTCTTCCTCCCCCTCCCCCCTCTGCCATGTTTCGTCCGTGACCCAGGGTTTCCTGATTGATGATAATCTCCCCAATTTTCTTCAAGGGTCCAACCGTCCCTGCTTTAAGGTGTAACCTACTCTCCCCTTTCCTTTCTCTTCTGTTGTCTTTTTCCCCCCGAAAAAGGTTTTTTTGAGCAATCTGGAACCCTTTTTGACCTGCGATTGGAGTTTCTGTTAAAAAACCCGGGCGTTTATCCCCTTTCCCAAATTGTTTCTGTTCAACAACCGGTCGTTTTTTCTTGAAAGTTGTTTTTTTTCCCAAAAACCCGGGCGTTTATCTTTCTTGTTTCCCTTTTAACAACCGATCGTTTTTTTCTTCCGTTGTTTCTGTTCAAAACCCATCGTTTTTCTTCCCCTTTTTTGTTCAACAACCCTCGTTTTTTCTCTCCCTTGTTTCTGTTCAACAACCCGGGCGTTTTTTTCTTCCCACTTTTTTCTGTTCCAAAAACCCGGGCTTTATCTTGCCAGTTTTCTGTTCAACCCGGTCGTTTTTTCTTGTCACGTTGTTTCTGTTCTAAAAACCCGGGCGTTAATCTTGCCCCCTTGTTTTTTGTTAACAACCGTCTTTATCTTGCCACGTTGTTTTTGTTAAACAACCCGGGCGTTTATCTTGCCCCCGTTGTTTCTGTTCAACAACCGGTCGTTTATCTTGCCACATTGTTTCTGTTCCCAAAAACCGGTCTTAATCTTGCCACTTGTTTCTGTTCAACAACCGTTCGTTTTTCCCCCTATCCCAGCTCGCGATACATCACCTGTTTTTTTGGGTCATTTTTCAGGCCTGCCTTTCCAGCTCATCGTATCTGTACAATTTTACCCGGAAATTTTTTCCCTTTTGGAGAATTTGGTATCTGGGGAAATTGGTCCGACCATTTTGTATTGATTAATCTACAGAAAATACCTTGTCTGGGAAAAAGGGTTTTCTTTTTTTGTGTTTCAAAACACTGTCATGTCTCACTTACCTACACAACGGATGTAAACACGATGTCTCCTTACCTACACAATGGTAATGCTTTTTATGTCTCACTTACCTAAAAACGGATAGTAAGGGACGATGTCTCGGTTCCTAAAAACGGATGGGAAGCGATGTCTCCTTACCTCCCAAAGGATAGAAGCCGATTTATTACCTACACAACGGATTTAATCACGATGTCTCCCTTTTCTACACAAAAAGGATAAATAAGCACGATGATCAAGTCAACTTTCAGCCTCGTGGTAACCTTTTTCCCCTCAAAATCACACACAATTAAAACACACAGTTTTTTTAAAAGTGGGCCCTTTTTTAATGTATTTTTGGGGGCTCAGAAATCGATTTCCCTAATTTTGTATGTGACTGGGGCATTATAAACCCACCGTGTCCCCTCCTCATTTCCTTGAAATTACAAATTAAATTTTTGAGGTTTTAAAATTCCCACTACACTGAATGGATCCCTCCCTTTCCTTAACTACGAAAATTACGATTGTTGTAATAAATGGTTTTGGGAAAAGGTTTTAGAACAGTGGCGGTACCCTCTTTTAGGCCAAATGCGACCAGGTCGGGCCAATAATATTAAACTTGTATTTATTATTTTTTAAAATTTTTTTTCCCAATTATTACTTTTTAAAATGATACATATTAATTTAAAATTTATATAAAAATTTAAAATATCTATCGTTTAAAAATTTTGTGTATTTCTTCTCTAATTCGTATTTTCCAAGCATTTTCCCGCGCATTATTTTTTGGGCCAGGGGAAATGGCCCTTTTGGTCTTTAAAACCATGGGTTTTTCCCAAAAGGGGAGTACCGCCCCCGGGTGCCGGGAAAATTGCAAGGGCGCCGGGTTGAAAAGTAAATTTTGGGGGCCTTGGGGACCATCCCCCCTAACTGAAATTTTAAAATCCCGATCCTGCCCACCCAAAAGATTAATAGTGCAATAGACAGAATCATCCCTTTATGGGTTATCTCGGGGAAACAAAAAAAATCCCGACAGTATGATGTCAAGGGATTTTAAATATCTTTTTTAAAACACCCCCCCAAACAAGACATTATTAATGTGTCTGCATTTTCCACAAGGGTGTTTGCACATAAAACTTTAAACCATCGCGATTAGAAGGACATGTGAAAAATTTTCCTGGCAAAAAAAAGATGAAAAAAATCTTATGTTCTTAAGATTAAAAGGGCAACATTCCCAGATGTTTAACTTTGGCTGGTATGGGTTTTAGCGGCAGCAAAACAAAAAAAAAGATGATTACCTCTTAAAAACAAAACACGTATTGCTAAATCGAAAAAAAAAAGCACTATTGGCAAAAAGTTGATACTTCCAGCTGTAGTGAGGGTTTTGCTTCTGTACTGCGTACCCCGGTTTGAAATTATATTTTTAAAAATCTTTTGAAAAAAAACACAGTGTAGAGATAATCGTCTAATGATGTTTTGACGCTATTTTTTTAACTTTTTATAACGTGCGTCTTTTTTTACCAACAAAAAGAGTTTTTTACCTCTGGGGGCTCGTTCATTCATAAAAAATCAAAACATTTGTCAAAAACTATTATTTGCAAAAACATTGAAACGGGCAAAAGAAAAATCTATATTTGACGTATTTAATACAATTTTTTTAAAAAAAACGGAAATTTTTTTTGAATTCCCTGAATCTTGTCTGCTGCCGATGGTGCTCTGGCAATGGGTTTGGGCGCTAAAACCCGTTGAATTCATATTTAAAAAAAATTCCCAAAAAAGTTTTGGGCCCCAAAAAAACCCTTGGGAAATGAGCAGCAGGAAAAACTTCAGATCAAAAAACCACCCGACAGGAGTTAAGCAATCTCCTGGAACCCGAAAAATTTAAAACAAGCAGGCCCTTTGGGGAAAAAAAAAGGCCTTGCATGTAAATTTGAAATAAACATCAAAAACCCCACATATTTTCTGTCTGAGGGTTTTCAGTTTCAGAACCGCCCAAAAAGATTTGGGGGGGGTGAAGGGAAAATTTATTTGGGGGAATAAATACACCATAAAAAAATTTGGAACCCAATTGGGGAAATCCCTAATTGGTCTTTTACCCTTAACCTTTTAATTTTTAAAGCGCATTAAAACCCTTGGGAATTATTTAAAAAAACCCTATAGTGAAGGGTTTTTCAGTCACTTCAAGGTGGGATCCCAAAAGACCAATGTAAAAAAGGGGGTGGGGGTGAACAGGAGAAATGGGAAAAAACCTGCAAAATCAGAAATGGAAATCAGTGAAACCCCCTTCTCTTCAGAATACAGAAAATATTTCCCACATCCTCGTCTTTAACCCGGGGGACAAGGCCCCCCAACAGATCAAAACCCTTTGGAACAACTAGGGGACCAAGTGACCACAAACCTTCAAACTCTCCTTTAAGATTAGATTTTCACTTAAGTCCAAAAAAAAATTTCCCCGGGGAAATACAAAAGGTTGACTGGGCACAGTTTGCTAGGTTCAGTGACCATCTACTGTGACCCCATGAATAAAACCAAAAAAATAAAGGCCCTGACATACCTATTTAAAATATCCATTTTTAGGCAGCAAAGAATCAATTCCCAAGTTGCAAAAGGGCTAAACCTTTTGGGCCCGAAGGGTTCCCAAAAAGTTGAAGAAAGTGGGTCGGGGGAAAAAAGATTAGAAACTGAAACCCGGCATGAAAAGCTAAATGGGACTCAAAACGGGCCCCAAAAAATGGGAGGCAGTCCAAAAGCAGCAAAGCGGGGTGAAGGACAAGACTCTCAACATGGACAGAAAGGGGATTGAAGAAGCACTCCGGGCTTAACCAAAAAAGTCAACAGGAAAGGGTGGCATCCAAAAAAGGGTGCTCATTAAAACCCCGGCAAAAATGTCAAGAAAAAAAACTGCTAAAAATTTTGGAAAACGAGGGTGGAAAGGGGCGCATAAATCCTAGTTAAAAGCTATCAAGGGGCCCGGGTAAAACAAAAAAAAAAGGCGGGGTTGATCCAAGCTCGTAGACCCAAATTGCATCTTTGGTTTTGTTAAGGGAAGTGATGGAAGAGGCTTCAAATAGAAGACTCATGTAACTGGAGCAAAAACAGGGTTTATACTACTACAGGGGAGTGGATTCAGTCAGTGGATCAAAAAGAAGACCAAATAACCCATTGCGGGGGATCGAAAAATGGATTCAAGAAAGAACACTAACGGGATGGGTTGACATGGAAAAGGGTTTCACATGGTCTGGAAAAAAAACTGACTGAAAAACAAACTGCTCCCAAAATCCCCAAACAAAAAGGGGTATGTATATCTGGAAAGACTATCTGAATAAATGGGAACAGCCAGTAAAAGAAACCCGGAAAAACGTTGGGAAAAGGGAATCATTGAAAAGTTGTTTTCCCCCAAGGGGGGGTCCTGTCTCCCGATCTTCTAGTTTTATAAATGATTATGGAAAACATCACCCAAAAGGGTTTCATGGTGCAATCTACGCTGATGATCTGGCACTATTGACACGAAGAAAAACAATAGCAGTATCCCCCAAAGGTTAAAAATGTAATTTAAAAGCTAGAAAAATAGATCCCGGTCTTGACTGCCCCTTTTTAAATGAAAAATTTTTCCAGTCTTCAGCCTATCCAAAAGAAAAAAATGCTCAAACGCAAATTCAAAACCTGCTCTCAATAACCCCAATGTCCAACCCCATGGGGGTCATGATGGGCGGGAGGCGGACTGGAAAAAAAGATAAAACTATGGAAAATTAAAGAAAGGGGGGGGGATCGTGAAAAAATTAAGGAAACCCAAAAAGGGGGCGGGTTTAGCATTCCCGGTTTTCTTTGGGGGGGCCAGTACGTTAAGTAGGAATAGTAGGTGGCTAACTCTTTTCCCAACCCCACTTCATAAAAAGCTAAGCCGGGGTTAAGTCCGGGTTACGGATCATCCAAACCATAAGTCTCCCCAGAAATACGAAAATGGCCCTAGGACTTCAACCATTGGGGAAAACAGACCGGGAAAATGAGTCTTCAACGAGGGGAAAAAAGCAAGAGACTGATTAACCTCCCAAAACCCCCAAAAAAAACAGCTCGTTGGGGACAGATTGAAAAAGGGAGCTTCATGGCAAACTCCAAAAAAATTGCCCCAAAACCCAATAATTTACACTGGCTCCCCCGGCACATACAACCAGCCAGTACCTCTCCCCCCCAGTCATACGGCTCGCAAACTGGTTTCCTCAAACAGCTGCAAAAATGGGACTACAACATATGAAACAAATAACCCCGAAAATTGGCCTTTTTTTCTGCTATTTTCAGCATGAAATCTGAAAGGAAAACAGAACTAAATGATTTCCCGGTCCAGCCCCGGAAATTGGCCCATGATTCCGAAATGTGGGAATCAGTGGATCCCCCCCACTGCAAGCTCAAAAAGGGGTAAAAATCTTTACAGACTGGCTAAAGAAAAAAGGGGGTGTCTCAAGATGACAACCTGGTCAGCTAGGAAAAGCCAAAACCCTCGTCAGAGGGGACTGCACAAAAAAAATGGGAAAAATAACACAAAACCAGCAAGCATGATGGATAACAAACTCCCGCCTCCTTTTTCCCCCTCCGGAAGGTCCAAAAAGAATAAAAACAGGAAAAAATTCAAAATTTGGGTGGGCTTTTTTCCCATGCCCCGGGTTTTTACGAAAATGACGACAGGCCCTCCCCAAAAACTTCTCCCCCGTTTTAGAACCCGAAAAAAGGTTTTTCCCACCCAACGTCCAAAAAAACTGTATGGGATTTTTTGGAAAACCTTTATTAGAATCCCGAAAAACCAAATTTAGTGAGCACGCAAAGGGAAAAAAGAAACAGAAAATGTACAAATAACATAAATATTTCTGGGGGAAAAGTTGATAGAGTTGTCCCAAAAAAAGAAGAGATGAAAGGAAAATTGAATAATGGATATCAAAAATTGTATCTACAAAGTTAAAAAACCAATATTATATCAACCTAATTCCCCGCAGTAAAAGTTTGTTTTTGTATTTCCCATCACCATTTTGCTGAAAGGGGGTTTCATCCAAACCCGACTTTTTTTACAAAAAAAACAAAAACAGATTTCAATAAATTTAAAGCAAAGATTTAAAATTATTGTTAAAAAATTCATCATCGAAAATTAGTTTCATCACATCTAGTTCAGCTTTTAATTAATACATTTTAAAAAATTTTTCCCAAAGATATGTGAGCAATACGAAATATTTGCATTATTATCTAATAAAATAACTGAAAAAAAATGTTGATAGTACATTCAAAACTGTTCCCTTTTATACTTCCCAAAATGGGGTGATTATAAACTACATTTAGATAATTTGGGGCTTAACTTTCATCGGTGCCTTTGGGCTGGGGTGGGGGATCATTAGTCTCCACAAAATTTATCCTGGTATGTGTTATTCATGTCCAAAGTTCTTTTCTTCCGGGGTCATAAAACAGGCTGTTGAATATTTTCTCTATCTCCCAGCTCTGTCTCGTTTTTCTTCCGTTTTACCGGGTTTTAACAATGTTTTTAAACCTCCCCTTCTCATCGTCCAAAAAAGGTGGCTTCTCTTTCTTACATTAACAATAAGACTTAACAACATCCCAATAATATTAGACTGCCCGGGAGATAATATTAGACCCAAACTACAACAGATAATATTGGGGGGACTACAACCCGGGAAAATTGGGGCCGAACCCACAACTTAATAATTTAGACTGAACTACAACCCAGATAATTTGGGGGGAACTAAAATTAAAATAATATTGACTGAACTACAACTTAAAATAATATTGAAATGAACTACAACGGAAAAATATTAAAAACTGAACTACAACTTAGATAATACCCCGGACTTGAAAGTTAAATTTGCTTGAAAGAAATAGCATCTTTAAATTAGTATTCAAAAAGTAGCACAACATTAAAAAATGATTCCCAAAATTATCAAATGATGACTTGTCTTCTAAAAAAGTGACTTGAAAAAGTTTAAATCTTTTTTTGATTCCAAATGCCGGGGACCTTTTTCAGAAAGGTTTAATCTTCCCCCTATTTTGTCTGGTGTTTGAGCTCTATGATTTGCAGGGTATCATCTACCTTCCCAAAACCCGTAATTACTCTTTAAACGTGAAATATTTTGATTAAAAATTATTTAACCCATTTAATTTTATTTTCCCTTTTTTTCTTGTTGTATTCTTCTCTTTTTGTGTTCTTAATTTTCATTATAATTCCTATAGAGTACCCAGTTTTTGTTTTTTAAAATTTTTTTTCAAAAATTTTTCTTCTCAATTTATTATGTTTTGGGTTTTTATTCAAATGCAAAACGTGGCCCGAAAAATTGATTTACAAATTACAAAAAAAAAATACGAACCTTTAACCCCAAAAACCTGTTATGGAAGGTAGAAAAACGCCATAAAAATTGGTACTAAAATACATACATCATAATAATTAAGTGAAATTAATTTCTTCTTTTTTTTGAAAACATGTGATTATAAGCAAAAAAAGGGTTTTCTTAACCCTAACATATATACATTTATTATTGTCCCCAAAATATACTGGAGCCCTGAGAAGAAGAAGGGATCAAGGCAAAAATTTTTATTGCATCAAATCCAAGGGTCTCACAGAACCATATAAAAATCAAACAGTTCTAAAAACCTCGACTTCCCCATCATCAAAAAGAACACAATCCGTGGGTGGGCCCGTTCTGGGAAAATCGACTTCGATCTTGGGAACACAATCCCCATCGATGTGGGCCCGAAAATCACTAACTCCCAAATGGTTGTGCCATTGAACTTATAGGCTACATGAGTTTTTTTAAATTCCCCAAATGTTAGAACGGTCTAAACATATTGCCAGTTTCATTCGTCTATAAGTATCCCCAATGTTTACAAATAAAAAATTTAAAAAAGTTTTGAACTCGTCAATGGGTCGTAAAATTTTAAAACCAAAAATCAATAAAAAGTCGTTTAAAAAAGCTAAATAAAGGGCTGTATCCAAAAAAAAAATGTATTGCCCCCAAGACTATACTGGCGCGGTGCCCAAAAAAATCCAGGACATTGATTTTAAGTGCGTAATGTTCGAACATATCCGTAAGATTATTTTTGTTTTTAAGCTACCAAGGGCAACTTTGGGAAAACTGAAAACGTCTCGCGATAAATTTGAAAATTTGGGAAAATTTGTTTTCCCTTATTATTTATTGACATTAATTTCGTTCTTGAACATGTTTATGTTAATTGCATTTTAAAATTAATCGTTTCACTATCTTTTCCCATGATGTCTGTTGTTAAAAAAATAGTCTTTCCTCGTTTGTCTTGTATCCCTTTTCTTAAAAACCTTTTTATCTATCGACACCAATTTTCTTTGGGTTTTCTTCTATTAAAACTACCTCATTGTTACGTGTTTTGCTTCTATGATAAACTACCTCATTGTTACGTGTTTTGCTTCTGTGTAAAACTACCTCATTGTTACGTGTTTTGCTTCTGGTAAATGTTTTCACTTCAAGCCATCGATTAGGATAAATTTTTTAATGAAAATTGTATTACATTTTGTTGATTTTAAAGTCAATGGCATTTGATGTTGTTTTGATCATTCCAAGTTAAAAATAATCATAGCATGTAGGAATCACTAGTATCTTCTTAATTTTGCTTTTTGGACTGTTCTGAGACAATGTTCTACTGAGACAATGTTCTGAGACAATGTTCAATGTTGGTCGAGACGTTGCTGTATTTTGCCATTGTTTTTGTCATTTGTAAAACTACAGTACTTTGTGATTACGTGTTTTGCCAATCAAATGGTTTTACTGCAGTCTCATCTGTTTTGTGAGTATTGAGACAATGTTCAATCATTGATTAATCTACCATAAGATATCTTGGCTCTCTGAATTCTATAGTTGAGATTTTAGTTCTGGGGATACTATGTTTGATCCTTCTTTCGAACGTTCTATATCGATCACTAGTTAACCTCTCTTGCCATTTGTATATGATCCGGAGCTTCGATATCCAGGTCACAGCCATCCGATTGCCCTTTGATACTCGGAGTCGATGTTCTCTAGAAAATCGTTTGTTATCTTTATAATGTACCTTACGACCTCGTGGACTCAAGGCACTACTTTCCCTATGCTTCTTAACACTTTCTTTTCATGCTATATATAAAATATATATATATATATGTATATGTTTAATAATTCATTATTTTTCTTCTTTTTCCGTTTGCTTTTTTTCACATTTATTTAGTTTTTTTTTTTTTATCCTTTATTTTCGTTTTATGGACGTATGGACTTATTGTCTGATTGTATATATTATGTTTGCAGACCAGGGAAATCTGAATTCTTTACTTTGTTGCATCCTTGGCTTGATAAAGGCATTTTGGTCGAAACATCGCGGTATATTATTTTTGTGCTTTGTAGAACCACAGTACTTTATTTTCGTGATTACTTGTCCAACTTTCATTGATTACTTACCAACTATTATTTCACTTTGTCCAACTTTCATTGATTACTTTTACCAACTATTATTTTTTACTTTGTCCAACTTTCATTGATTACTTTTACCAACTATTATTTTTTACTTTGTCCAACTTTCATTTTATTGCTTTTTCCAACTATTATTTCTTACTTTGTCCCAAATTTCATTGATACTTTTACCAACTAGTATTTTTACTTTGTCCAACTTTCATTGATTACTTTTACCAACTATTATTTCTTCTTTGTCCCAAATTTCATTGATTACTTTTACCAACTAGTATTTTACTTTATTCAATTTTATTTGTTAGTTTGATAGATATATGAATTTTCTTTTTAATTGTAACACTGAAACTAAAATGTTGGCAGATCCAATGAAATGTTAACTGTCAGCAGAAAATAATGCACTGAAAAACGACAAGCACAAAGTGGACAAATGAAACAATTTGTAGTGAATGGAGGGGAAGAACAAAGTGAAGATGTATGATAGTAGTCTATTAGTAGTAAACTTCCGTGGTTCGGGCATGTGATGAGACATATTGCTCACTCTCCAAGATTATCTTACAGGGAACAGTTAGAGGTGGCAAAAGGACAGGAGGGCAAAAAAATCCTGGTTTGACAACATCAAGCGCTGGTCAGGACAGAGTTTCTCCCCACTGCCTCGAAGAGTTGAAGACAGAGACTCATGGCGTGCTTTTTGTGCTGATGTCTCACAGTGACGCCCCTCCGACCTAACGGGATATAGGCTTTATTATTTGTTATTATTATTATTAGTAGTAGTACGATACAAGTCTGTAGATTTCATTCTCATAGAGTAAGAAAAACAAGCAATATGAGCTGATGCTCAGAATAATATGAAATTTGCACTGTCACAGACATCTGAACATACCTGGAGGATGAAAATGACCCAGACATGTTCCAGGAAGAAAATAATTATGATAGCTATCAAATTACCGAGAAATGAAACAGTTTCAGGTCATGTCATGTTAAAGCCTCTTAGCGTTGCTTAATTTAAGAAGATCAGAAGATTGTAAAGGAAAGATGAGTGTTGGAATGCCTCCACAGGGAAATAGAAAGAGAAAGACCAAAACATTTATGAATAGAGAACTGGAAAGGAGTATGAAGTTGGTCTAGAAAATATGAAAAGAAACAGAAAGGAAAGTACTGAACAAAATGAAAGCAAATGTTTGATGAGTATTTGTTCTTCTAGAGGTCTGAGAAATTGATATCAAATGTTTGATGAGTATTTGTTCTCTAGAGGCAGCTGAGAAATTGATATCAAATGTTTGATGAGTATTTGTTCTCTAGAGGCAGCTGAGAAATTGATATCAAATGTTTGATGAGTATTTGTTCTCTAGAGGCAGCTGAGAGTATCAAAAAATGTTTGATGAGTATTTGTTCTCTAGAGGCAGCTGAGAAGTTGATATTGTTATTATATAATCCAGACAAAAACAATCAAAATAAACATTAATAAAACATAAACATTTTCTAACATAGATTGTGATTACATAAACCTTTGTAACATAGATTGTGATTACATAAACCTTTGTAGACTACATTGTGAACTATATTGTAGACTATATTGAAACTCTATTTTGTAAACTCTATATTGTGAACTCTATATTGTAAACTATATTGTAAACTCTATATTGTAAACTCTATATTGTAAACTCTATATTGTGAATTCTATATTGTGAACTCTATATTGTAGACTATATTGTAAACTCCTATATTGAAACTCTATATTGTGAACTCTATATTGTAAATTAATCTATATTGTAAACTTATATATTGTAAACTCTATATTGTAAACTCTATATTGTGAACTCTATATTGTGAACTATATTGTAGACTATATTGTAAACTCTATATTGTAAACTCTATATTGTAAACTCTATATTGTGAACTATATTATAGACTATATTTAACATATTGTAAACTCTTATATTGTAGAAACTCATATTGTAAACTCTATATTTATAAAACTCTATATTGTAAACTCTATATTGTAAACTCTATATTTGTTAAAACCTATATTGTAAACTCTATATTGTAAACTCTATATTGTAAACTCTATATTGTAAACTCTATATTGTAAACTCTATATTGTAAACTCTATATTGTAAACTCTATATTGTAAACTCTATATTGTAAACTTTTCTAAATAATTGTAGACTATATTGTAGACTATATTGTAGACTCTATATTGTAAACTCTATATTGTAGACTATATTGTAAACTCTATATTGTAAACTCTATATTGTAAACTATATTGTAAACTCTATATTGTAAACTCTATATTGTAGACTATATTGTAAACTCTATATTGTAAACTCTATATTGTAAACTCTATATTGTAAACTCTATATTGTAAACTCTATTTTGTAAACTCTATATTGTAGTCTACTTTGCGGTAACTAGAGGAGAATGACTATTTTCTTCATTCACAACAAATTATTAAATAAGATAATGATTTTTTTAAAATGGTTACAGAAGCAATAGATCTAAAACTAAATGAAGATCAAGCATGATGAGAAGCAATAGATCACATGCAGATTTTATCTGTGACTACAATAACAGTGTCATAGAAGTGTTTAGAACTGCAGAAGCTAGTACAATCCATTTTAATTGATTATGACAAGAATATAGATCATCATCATTATCATCATTTAATAGCTTATTTTACTGAATTGTTCCAGATGTTCCGCTACTGCTACTGCCGTGCTCAAATCATCTGTCACATCATGAATCCATATTCTCAGTTGTCACTCTTCAATGAGATTGCATCTTTCCATAATAGTCTTTCTCTAAGCATTCATGACTTTTTTATATGCCCAATATATTTGAATATAACACAGTTACTTTCTTGAAGTGCCCTCATTGACCAGTCTGATAAGTCTACAAACAAACCAAACACATTTCTCTCTCTTTCTCTCTCTCTCTTTCTCGTTCTCTGTATCCATTTCTCTACCTTCATACATCCCTATTTGATTGTCACTTTATAATTCTCACTGTATACTTGTTACTTTATACTTGTTACTTTATACTTGTTACTTTATACTTGTCACTTTATCTTGTACTTTATACTTGTTACTTTATACTTGTCACTTTATACTTGTACTTTATATTGTACTTTATAATTGTCACTTTATAATTGTCACTTTATACTTGTTACTTTATAATTGTCACTTTATACTTGTCACTTTATACTTGTCACTTTATACTTGTTACTTTATACTTGTCACTTTATACTTGTTACTTTATACTTGTAACTTTATAATTGTCACTTTATACTTATTACTTATACATGTATTTATAATTGTCACTTTACCTTGTCACTTTATACTGTCACTTTATACTAGTACTTTAACATTTGCACTTTCATGTTTCAACATTTACTACATTAACAAATATAGATGTCTCATCTACTGTATACAACATGACAGACAGCGTTTCATTATTTCAGAAATTAAAACTATCAATTTAGACAAGATAATAAATGTGTGAAATTGAATACATTCATCACAGAGGTTCTCATTTGAGAATTAAAAGTATAGGATATGTTGAGCCGATTACAACTAACAGTAAAATTAATGTTTTGTGTGTTCATTTTATGTTTTCAGATCAGAAAGTAACAGTGTATTACAAACATTACGCAGATAAATGTTACAGTGACAACATGTACCAGACAAAGGTGACAGTAGACAAACATTACGCTGACAAATTTACAGTAGACAAACATTTACGGACAAATGTACAGCAGACAAATGTTACAGCAGACAAATGTTACAGTAGACAAATGTTACAGTAGACAATGTTACCAGAGACAAATGTTACAGTAGACAAATGTTACAGCAGACAAATGTTACAGCAGACAAATGTTACAGAGACAATCATTACGCGGACAAATGTTACAGTAGACAAATGTTACAGTAGACAAACATTACCGCGGACAAATGTTAAGAGACAACATTATCGCGGACAAATTACGAGACAAATTACAGTAGATAAACATTACTGCGGAAAAATGTTACAGTAGACAAACATTACCACGAACAAATTTTACAGTAGACAAACATTATCACGGACAAATGTTACAGTAGACAAATGTTACAGTAGACAAATGTTAGCAGAGAAAAATGTTACAGTAGACAAATATTACAGTAGATAAACATTACCGCGGGCAATGTTAGATGATAAACATTGCCGCGGACAAATATTCTATGTAGACAAATGTTACAGTAGACACATATTACAGTAGACAAATGTTACAGCAGAAAAATGTTACAGTAGACAAATGTTACAGTAGACAAAGATTACCACGGACAAAATTTACAGTAGACAAACATTACCGCGGACAAAGTTACAGTAGAAAACATTACCACGGACAAAGTTACAGTAGACAAACATTACACGGACAAAAGTTACAGTAGACAATGTTACAGTAGACAAACATTACCGCGGACAAATGTTACAGTAGACAAACATTACCACGGACAAAAGTTACAGTAGACAAACATTACCACGGACAAAAGTTATAGTAACAAACATTACGCGGACAAATGTTACAGTAGACAAACATTACCGTAGACAAATGTTACAGTAGACAAAGGTTACAGTAGACAAATGTTACAGCTAACAAATGTTACAGCTGACATACACTGTAGCATATAAAATTGTAGGAATCATTACGAATAACAATATAATGAGCAGATTGACTATAATTAAAAATAATAATAATTCCTCGACTGTTATACGTTACATAGGGTCTGCAAGCAATTTGTCCATACCGTTCTATCCTGGGCAACTCGTTCAATCTCATCCATGGAACTGAGACCGATATTTCCTGCCTCTTTCAGCAAAGTTCGTTTCAGGGTCTCCTTAGGTCACCTCTCTTTCTTGAACCCTTTGCATCCCACTTCAATGCCTGCTTTGATATTCGTT
>JADZMA010000165.1:0-7500 GCA_020796225.1 Arion vulgaris
CTAAACTCATTAGTATGCAGAAACAAGAATTAAACTCATTAGTATACAGAAACAACAACTAAACTCATTAGTATACAGAAACAAGAACTAAACTCATTAGTATACAGAAACAAGAACTAAACTCATTAGTATGCAGAATCAAGAACTAAACTCACTTACTAACTATAATATATATTATATAAGTTTGTTCCAAATTTCGTGAACATCTTTACCGACCGATATAAAATCATCCACTTTGACATAAAGTCTTGATTTTTACATTTTTATATAGGTAACAGTGACGACCTTCCAAAAGTATTTTTGCCCACCCAAACATTTAGTTCTGTAAGATTTTATTATATGTTATTACTAAAATAACAGCGATGTTGTTTTGGTATAATTGTCGAAGTTTTACAGTACGATTGTCAAGTTTGTCTATAACTAAGCATTTCCGTGTTCCACATGCAATTCAGTGCAAGTCAAAATCGTGAATCCCGTGGAATTAATCAGTTCACAATGTATCCTAACGACTATCATTGGCGTATGTACACAACATTTACTTTCATTTATAGAAGTGGAAGGTATCATTTGTTCACTATGTGACCTTTCTTTTTATAATATGTAATAGAAATACGCCTTTGCAAACATTCGCCACCATTTTGTGTATTACTGTAAATTCTAAACTTTGATTATCATTTTGTTGTGCTTATGCAAAGTTATATAACAAAAAAACGTTTTTGCATCAACTAAGCTACCTACCAATTAGTTAAACCTGAATTCGTAAGGTCGTGAGGTATATAAGACTGCATGCAAAAATTACTTTTATCCATTAGGTAGATTTCGTTGAAACAAACTATGGGATTGTTTAAGAAAATATGGAATCAGCAAACATCTCATCAATGTCTTTAAGAACAAAAGCCGGAACATCAAAAACATTCACAGTAAACTCAGGAGTTAGACAGGGATGTGTGCTCTCCCCACTGCTGTTTATAACATACATGGACAACATAAGTAGAGAAGCAGGAATAGAGAAAGAAAATAATATTTCAGAACTTTTATTTGCAGATGACCAAGTACTGATTGCAGAAAACGAAGAATCTCTCCAGAAACATTTGAGCTTAGTTAACATCAAGGGTGAGGAGTACAACACGAAAATAAATATAATAAAGACAGAGACAATGGCAATAAGAAGACAACCAGAAAGCCTTACAACAAAACTCCAGAACGTAGACATAAAACAAACAATTGAGGCCAAATACTTAGGAGCAATTTTCACAGCAGTTGGAAGTATCGATAGTGAAATCAACAATCGTTGCACAAAAGCTAACCAAGTACTGGGACAGTTAACACCACTGTTGTCACACAAAGAGATACCGCTAACAACTAAAGCAAATCTCATAAGAACGATTTTCTGGCCAACACTATGTTACCAATGTCAAACGTGGCCAATAACAGCAGCTAATGGGCGGAAAATAATAACGACAGAGATGAGGTGTCTTAGAAGAGCTGCAGGTGTGACAATAAGAGACAAAATTAGAAATGAAGAAATCAGAAGAAGACTGGATGTGAAACCAGTTATGCAATTCATAAAGGAACAATAGCTTAAATGGTTTGGACACCTGACCAGAATGCCCTGGTATCGTCTACCACAGAGAGCCACACAGAAAAAGTATAATGAGTACAAGGCAAGAGGAAGACCACGCAAAACATGGAGCGACGGCATCAAGAACAGCTTTACGAACATGAATATCAGCTTACAAAGTGACTTAAAACAAGTACACACAAGATCACTACACCCACACCAAAGATAGGGAAAACCCGATTTCCGAGAAATTGTATTTACTAGAAATCAATGGTGGATTGTTTTCAATAACAAGGTAATATCTTAGTGACACATTGGTAGACCTCGATTCACAACTGGAGTGATGGTGATACGGTTGTTATAGTCGTGATTCTGGACTGTGTTTGTGATTCGAACTTTTTATTGACGAAACACGTATTAACAAAGTACTGTAGTTTTACAATAAATTAACGAGACACAACTTTTCATGACAAGTTATTAGTTTACGATGGGGTTTGTGTCAGCCACTGTCAATATGATTATATCAATCTACCACTGCGTTCTTGGCAACGGTGTTGACAGATTATTTACCTTAGTGGTCATCTGGTCAGTTCTGCATCGCCACATGTCGTTCTCCAACGTGATATATTGCCCTTCAGCAGAAGAAGGTCAAGCGTATGCCCTAGACTGCAGAAGTCGAAGTCAAAGGTAATAGTTCAGAATATGATTGTTTCGTCATGTATATTATTCAGCGATGACATGCCATTACATATGTCAACAACTCTCACACGACAGATGTCAATAATTTGTATAATTGCCTGTTGTCGGATAACCCTACATTGTTCACTTGAGGATTACCTACACCAGACATGTCCATATGAACTGGCAACAAAAATGTACCTTTTTAACCATCAAAATTCCATTATTTATTGTGTCATCACATCGAATTCTTCTTTTCCAATTTCCATCATCAGTAAATTTTTTAATAATTGTATTTGGTTTTATTTTTAAACCGTTGTTACTACCTGTAATATTGCTCTTTAGGACGAGGGGGGCGGGGCATGAACCAGTGCAATGTATTGGTCGCATGGCTAGTGCAATGTATTGCTCGCATGGCTAGTGCAATGCATTGCTCGCATGGCTAGTGCAATCGACGCGATACTGTTCAGGTTCTGATTTTTTCTTTATGTCCCTGACAGAAACTAACTCCTTGGCTTTACCACAGATTGAACCCTGGTCTCCCAAATGGAACACCGCGCTCTAATCCATGCTAACGCCCCCTATTTATAATAATTGTTGTATAGTCTTCTATATACATTCTTCATCAGTGTCTGATCTAGAAATATTTTATTCTTATTGTCTATACATGTTTAAGACAACTGACGGAAAGCGCAATCGAACATAACAAGACCTGTAGTGTAGAATTCATAGATCAGGAAAAGGCCTTCGACAGAGTAGATAGAAACAAAATATGGAATTGTTTAAGAAAATATGGAATCAGCAAACATCTCATCAAGGTCTGCAAGAGTTTATACATTTCAAATAAAAGTTACATAAGAACAAAAGCCGGAGCATCAAAAACATTCACAGTAAACTCAGGAGTTAGACAGGAATGTGTGCTCTCCCCACTACTGTTTATAACATACATGGACAACATAAGTAGAGAAGCAGGAATAGAGAAAGAAAATAATATTTCAGAACTTTTATTTGCAGATGACCAAGTACTGATTGCAGAAATGAAGAATCTCTCCAGAAACATTTGAGCTTAGTTAACATCAAGGGTGAGGAGTACAACACGAAAATAAATATAATAAAGACAGAGACAATGACAATAAGTAGACAACCAGAAAACCTTACAATAAAACTCCAGAACGTAGACATAAAACAATTGAGGCCAAATACTTAGGAGCAATTTTTACAACAGCAGATGGAAGTATCGATAGCGAAATCAGCAATCGTTGCACAAAAGCTAACCAAGTACTGGGACAGTTAACACCACTGTTGTCACATAAAGAGATACAGCTAACAACTAAAGCAAATCTCATAAGAACGATTTTCTGGCCAACACTATGTTACCAGTGTCAAACGTGACCAATAACAGCAGCTAATGAGCGAAAAATCATAACGACAGAGATGAGGTGTCTTAGAAGAGCTGCATGCAGGTGTGACAATAAGAGACAAAATTAGAAATGAAGAAATCAGAAGAAGACTGGATGTGAAACCAGTTATGCAATTCATAAAGGAACAACAGCTTAAATGGTTTGGACACCTGACCAGAATGCCCTGGTATCGTCTACCACAGAGAGCCACACAGAAAAAGTATAACGAGTTTAGTTTTAATTTAGTTTAGTCGTCGGATCACCATCACTGCACGTCGAACAAATGAGTCCATAAGTGCTCCGATCTCTCCCTCAGTATGTCCATCAGCGTGTGGCGACTAACGACACCGGTTCTTTGTTGGTTTACAATTCTTCTTTGTTTGCCAGCATAGCGTTCTTGTCGAGCTACACCACACTTAACTTTGAGTTCTTGCAGTCTGGTTAATGTTGTGGATTCACCGCTATTTCGTGAATCATGTACACGCCCTCTCTCCCTTAAAGAATTTATAATATCAGCCTGGTCCATTGCTCGTCCGCTTTGGACAGCAGCCATACCTGCAAGCCTATCCGCACGTTCATTCCCCTTTACACCTGCATGCCCTGGCACAAAAATAAAACTGATCTTTGTCAGCTTAGACCTCCCCAGCAGTATAATGAGTACAAGGCAAGAGGAAGACCACGCAAAAGATGGAGCGACGGCATCAAGAACAGCTTTACGAACATGAATATCAGCTTACAAAGTGACTTAAAACAAGTACACACAAGATCACTACGCCCACCCCTCCCCACCCCCAACACTTCTATAAAGAAGTAAATGGTGGAAGAGAAGAACAAGCACACACCAAGATCACTACGCCCCCACCCCAACACTTCTATAAAGAAGTAAATGGTGGAAGAGAAGATACATGTTTCTTTGACTCATTGTATATTCATATTCAAGATAACCGATCGGTTAACGGGGCTCACATTGGCGTGTAAAGAATAGAACCACTGTTACCTGCCACGCATGTCGTAAGAGGCGACTAACGAGCTTGGTCTGGGGCTAACTACCACACCCCGTAAAAACTAGTAGATGGCTACAGAAACCACAAGCAGGAAAATTCATATCTCGCCACCTGAGGAAGAAGAAGGACTCCACTAGGAGGGACTCATGAAGCGACCCGGTGAAATAGCACATGTAGACGGGAGTTAGAGATGGAATGCAAAAAATGAGGAGAGAGTGAAAAGATCTGGAAAGGATGGCCTTGGATATGTGGACTTGGATGGCCTTGGATATGTGGACTTGGATGGCCTTGGATAGGTGGACTTGGATGGCCTTGGATAGGTGGACTTGGATGGCCTTGGATAGGTGGACTTGGATGGCCTTGGATAGGTGGACTTGGATGGCCTTGGATAGGTGGACTTGGATGGCCTTGGATAGGTGGACTTGGATGGCCTTGGATAGGTGGACTTGGATGGCCTTGGATAGGTGGACGGATGGCCTTGGATAGGTGGACTTGGAAGACCTTGGATAGGTGGACGGATGGCCTTGGATAGGTGGACTTGGAAGACCTTGGATAGGTGGACGGATGGCCTTGGATAGGTGGACTTGGAAGACCTTGGATAGGTGGACTTGGAAGACCTTGGATAGGTGGACTTGGAAGACCTTGGATAGGTGGACTTGGAAGACCTTGGATAGGTGGACTTGGAAGACCTTGGATAGGTGGACTTGGAAGACCTTGGATAGGTGGACTTGGAAGACCTTGGATAGGTGGACTTGGATGACCTTGGTTGCGGACCTTTGCTTTCCTAGGGGCGAAGGGGGAAGAAGAAGAATATTCAATATTGTCTTTTTTTTAACTGTCTAATCTACATAATCCTCATTGTCTAGTCCACATAATCCTCATTGTCTAGTCCACATAATCCTCATTGTCTAGTCCACATAATCCTCATTGTCTAGTCCACATAATCCTCATTGTCTAGTCCACATAATCCTTATTGTCTAGTCTACATAATCCTCATTGTCTAGTCCACATAATCCTCATTGTCTAATCTACATATTCCTCATTATTTAGTCTACATAATCCTCATTGTCTAGTCTACATAATCCTCATTGTCTAATCCACATAATCCTCATTGTCTAGCCCACATAATCCTCATTGTCTAGTCTACATAATCCTCATTGTCTCGTCTACATAATCCTCAATGTCTAGTCTACATGATCCTCAATGTCTAGTCTACATAATCCTCAATGTCTAGTCTACATAATCCTCAATGTATAGTCTACATAATCCTCATTGTCTAGTCTACATGATCCTCATTGTTTAATCCATATAATCCTCATTGTCTAGTCCATATAATCCTCATTGTCTAGTCTAAATGACACATTCTGTTATTATTAACGCATTCTATTCACAGCATTCGATGGCAGCTAGTCTCACTTTCAGAGGTGTGTCCACAGAATGACAGTTTCACTTGTGATTGGAACAAGATTGGTCACGTGAATGTCACCAGACTACAATATGGCGGACTACACATTAACCGACTCACCATCTCTCATGTAACACACAATCTCAGATATCAAATAATCGAGTGTGTTCTGGATGAAGACACGTCTGGAACGAAGACTATGCTAACAGATTGTCAAATGGATATATTTCTAAAACCCGAATCTGCGAAATGTGAAGTTTCAAAGATTAAACATAATCACATCCGGGTCACATGTCACACATCGCGTGTCTTCCCTAAACTTCGTTGCCAGGTAACACAACGTGACGAAATCCGCCTTAAAACAACAGACATTTCTCAAAATGTGACATACGAGAATGAACTTCTACACAACCAAGGTGCAGATTACTACAAGTCATCGTGCTCTGTGGAAGTTCTTAACCTTCGTCCTGGGAAGTATTCATTCTTTGGTTTGCTGTCTCCGGCCGTGAATTATACTGGATTTATCCGAAATATAACAGTTCCTGTCAAACCAATTAATATAATAATTCATACACCTCTCCCACATGTGGCTGTACTCCCACCTGACTCATTGCCGACATATATCTGCCCCAACACTTCGTATATACTGACATTCACTTGTCAGGCTAAAATGTTTGAATACCGCCCACATTTTGAGTGGATGTTTACAAACACTCTCATTAACCAATCACATATCGTTTCCGGTTTAGATATCTACAATGTCGATGAAATAATCTACGTCTCAAACTGCACCATCAATGTAAACTCTCATCATGTATTCATGAATGTTGGCTGCAGTGCAAGTTCTTCTAATCAAACAGCTAATGGCCAGTTTACAATACATTTCAAACAATTTCATCCTTTCCTGCCTGTATTCTCCTTGCAGAACGGACGATCTATCTATGATACACTACAAATAAACAAGAATGATAAAAGCAATTTATCGTGTCATGTAAACACAGAAGAGACACAGGACTACCAGCTAAACATTACTTGTCTCAACGATCATGATGTGTTTCTGTCGAGTGGTCTATGGGGAACTCGAAACACACTTTTCTTAAATGGAAGCTCTAAACTAAACGGATCTAATTGCACATGCACAGCTACTCATCAATGCTTCACACTGAACTCAACCATAGCAATCGAAGTTTTGCAAGGTTCGCAGTCAACAGTCGATACCGACCCAGATGTACATACTTCTAGAGCTATCCCAGGCAACAGCCACATCATCGACAGGAAGACATCTCCTGACTTACATTGGCTAATTTATTCATTTGTTGGCGCTATAGGACTGATATGGTTGTTACTTATCCTTATCACGCCTGCTGTGTTTCTCCGTATTCGATGTAGACGTAAACAACCAAGATACCAAAACTGCGCAACTACAGAACTGAATCATATCTACGAAACAGT
>JADZMA010000165.1:12500-45179 GCA_020796225.1 Arion vulgaris
ATGGAGATCTAGGAGAAGAAATCAAATATTTAGACAGCTGTGTAACTATAGATGGAGATGTAGGAGAAGAAATCAAATATTTAGACAGCTGTGTAACTATAGATGGAGATGTAGGAGAAGAATTCAAATATTTAGACAACTGTGTAACTATAGATGGAGATGTAGGAGAAGAAATCAAATATTTAGACAGCTGTGTAACTATAGATGGAGATGTAGGAGAAGAATTCAAATATTTAGACAACTGTGTAACTATAGATGTGAGATGTAGGAGAAGAAATCAAATATTTAGACAGTTGTGTAACTATAGATGGAGATGTAGGAGAAGAATTCAAATATTTAGACAACTGTGTAACTATAGATGGAGATGTAGTAGAAGAGATCAACACAAGAATTGGAATGACAGCGGCAATATTAAAGTCATTAGACAACATATGGAGATCATCAGCTTACAGGACACAGACTAAAATTACAATTTCCAAATCAAATGTGTTTTCATTCTTACTGTATGTATCAGAGACATGGAAAACATGTACAAGAGAGGTATTGGATTGTAATAGTCTATCCTGGGTGTTCGAATTCTGGTTCACATGCGCCAAATATGTAACCGTCAAACTTTGGGCTACTGATAACTATTTAATATTTATTCTTCTATCCTTTCCATTGGCACTAATATGTAACAGTCTATCCTTGTAATCTCTACTAATATTCTTCGACACGTATTTACAACTACTATCAACACCATCCACAAACTACGTACATAGACTACAAATAAAAGAAATGGCCGTCAAGTACTTCGTATGTGAGAGTCAAACCCGATTCTCAACTTTTATTTCTTTATACATACTTATTTAAATATCTCATCTATGTTCAAAATAATAGCACATACATCAAATTATCAAAATAAAGAAAGTCCTGAAAAGAAAATCAACAATTCAAAACAATATACCAATGCACATAGCTGAAAAAATATACCTACTAACTAATATCGATTGTTTTCCCTAAGTGATATCTAATACCCTGACATCCTATCTCTAAAAATGTTCACAGTTCAACTCTACCTTGCTTGCGATGTCCTTAGAATAAATACTTGTTCAGTCACAATATGTTATACCGCTTCTAGCTAGAGTTGCTGTCCTAATAGTATACACGAAATGTCTCTGCTACTGGTTAAAATAATGCATCCTGAAAAAATGGCTGACATCTCTCTCTCATATACTGTTATAGCCTCTCCGTCGGGTCTGGTCCTACCCCTTTAGTTTAGCTCTACCGCCTAGTTTTCCAACTCTGACAACTAGTCCTCCGGTTCTAATGTAACCGGTTCACCAATTCTGAACAGGAACTCTCTCTGATTTGGACAAAAATATCCGTGGAGGTCTACATCTACTTCTTAGTTGGGTTCTCTCTCTGTCTGCAACTCAGTTCAATTCTACTTTCTAAAAGTGTCTCTGCCAACTGTCCCTCTGCCAAGTGTGTGTGAAGATGTGTCTTCACTCTCTAACTGGCCAATATTTACTGTTGAAGTCTGTCTCGGGACTACCTACACTGCCTGTTCCTGAGTACCTCTCTGTCCCTCTGTCTCTATCCGAAATGCGTGTGAAGATCTCTCTGACCAACTGTCCCTCTGCCAAGTGTGTGTCAAGATGTGTCGAATCTACCATATGTATTCTATTTATCCACTGGCAATTTTCTTTGTTTCCAAATCAGTCATTGTCCTTAGTATATTTCTCACGGTCAAATCTATTTTGTTGGCCTGGAAAAACCCAGCTAATTTGACAATCGTGACCGGACAATCACCCAGACGTTCAAAAAAAGGGAATACAATTAACCTCTCTGGCTCCAGGAAAGAAAAAACAGGGCATAAATTTACTTCTAGTTAAGAAAAAGTCTCATTGCTAACATATCTGGTCTGTAATTATATGTTCCCAGATCAGGTATATGGTTACCCTTTTTTAATTGAAAAATACGTACCTAGTTGCAGCTTGGGACTAGGGAAAAACCTGGTGTCATATTCCCTGCTACAAACCTACATTACCAAAAAAAAACATTTAGCAGTTAATCATAATATATTGTTAAATATTTTTAAAAGCTCCCCTTATGTAATTCGCATCTCATCTTCTGTGACTAAACATCTTCTCTTCAGATGTCGCATGGGTAAGTCCTATTCAAACCCCAAACTTCTAACAAATCTCCACAATCTAAATATTCCTATTTCAAAATTTCAACACAATCAACTAACATTATTTCAAGTAAAACTCATCAATGAATATGTGCATAGTTCAGCATGATACAACATTCCAACACAATCAACTAACATTATTTCAACAAACCATCATCAATGAACATGTACAAAGTTCAACATGATTCAACATTCAAAAAGAATCAATAATCAAAAACTCAATTAGAAAGTAACTATCATATAAAACTGATATCACCAGAGGGAAAGAGAAAGAAAGGCAGACCACGGACAACATGGAGGCGCATGATGGAAGAGGAACTGGACACCGCATCTCTGACTTGGGGCTCTGCGCTGAAGGTTGCACGGGACAGGAGAGCATGGAAAGTCCTTTCTGAAGCCCCATGTGTCACTAGGCATGACGGGATTAAGTATCATATAAAACATGATTTATGAAGGCTGTCGTGTCACTTCGCTTGCACCTGGAAACCATCTTGGCAGTGTGTACTAGGTCTACACACAAAAATGTAACAAAGTGTTCTTCCACAGTCTTGCCTTACTGTGCCCAAAAAATATATGTTGCTCTAGCTTCATCTAAACCGTGCTTACTGCCACCGCCCATGTTATAAACAGGAGCCTTGCTGTATCTCCCTTACTCAATCTTTGGAGAAATGAAGTCATCCCTGTAATTTTTTCCCAAAGCTCAACATACAAATACAATAAAAGAAAAATAAAAAAAAATAAAAATTACAACTGGTAACCCAAATAACCATCAAAACAATTCATAGTTCTAAACAGTTTTAGAATCCCTGTATGCGATTCATGAAACAAAATATCCAAAGCCACATAACATCCAAACTAAGTCATTGTAACTCATTAACGTTAATGGTAAACAATGTGTTGACATCAAGCAAAATACAAACTCAAATTAAACTCAATCCCATCACCACAAAGAAATATAATAAAAAAATCCCAACACTTAAAATCAAGTGTCATCTTCTCCCAAATATTAAACTCTTCCTTGACCTCCATTCCAATCAACATCTTTTCTTCTAGTGGGTCAGGATTTATTTTCGTCCTTAACCCAAAACAAACAGGCTGCCCCCAAACTTCCCCAATGGTTCACGTCCTGTCATGACCCCTTTGGTATTGGCCAGGTCATGCTTCATTCAATTCACCTAGACAAAAATGCTATGTTCCTGAAAAATACAACAATACATGGAATTTTCACTGAAACATGATACACCCTGGCGTGAAAACCACTTGTTCAATTTGACCAAGAAAAAACCAAACAGTTATAATGTGACTGCCATCTGTTAAGGGAAAATGTGAAATTCAATCTCCATCAGTACAGGTAAAAGGTTGAACCGGGTCACAGTAACTAGATAACCTTTTCGACCGGTCAGTCCTGATTTTCACCATGACAATCATTTCTTCATGGGAGACAACTTTTCCCCTAAAGTTGATCAACTTCATAGATTAGTCTGGGTTTCCCACCAGACTAAATTCTTACCCTCAGATTGTCCATCTGAAAAAAAAACCTGAAAAGCTATTCTATGTCTCAAAAAATGACACATTACCATTTATTTTTTTCTCTGTTTCACATAAAACGAAAAATTAAACTAACATCATCATAACATAATACAAATTTGTCAACATTAAAATTATTCCACATAACTAATCATTTTACAAACCAAAAATGAACATGTTTCATTACTGACAAAAAAACAACATCGAAATCACAATATTAAACCAAAAAAACCAGTTACATTCTAATTAACTGTGTGCTTCATTCTTCACCCCAAAAAAAATGTGTTTCGATAGTCAAACCAAAACACGGACCTCTCGAGTTTTGCACTATTGTATAGCATCTTTCACAACAATGCAAGCAATGGTTCTCCAGTCTTTCAATCTCTCTCTCCATCTCCTAATATTTTCTCGCACACTATCCCGTTCTCATCACACCATTCCTCCAAATAGCTCCAAAACAAATGCATACACAAGGTACTGTGTGTCTAATATACGTTTCACCATCTCTCTGTAGTTATGTATCATAATCGCCTCTAATGTACACCTCATATGAGTGCCCACTGCACTATCTTAACACACAACTTTACCTCCAATGTACACACAACATATTTTTCAAGCGCACTTCTTAAGTTAGCATAATGTATATCTCTAATGCCCAAAACATGTCTCACAGTATTTTCCAAATACCCACAATATTTCTTACTATCCCTCTGTCTCACATGGATAGCATTACACTAAGCACATGTCATGTTTAGGTTATTTTCCCTTACTACCTCTCTCATGATTTCACTCAATATAATCACTCTCAGTCCTATTTATGTATGTCTATCATACCAATCAACAAGGACCATATTCTAATATTACCCTCAACATATTCTCAATAATCTACACCTCATGGTTTCTTTACAGACACCCTGTAAATCCTCCTGTTTACCACTCATAGTTCAGTGCACACATACTTAGTACTACTCTCAACAACCAAAATCCCACATAAATACTCATTATGTTGGTTTCCTCTACAGACCTCTCTCTATCAACACTATATTCATAGTTACTCACTTACTTTCCTCTCTAGCAAAATACGGCTTTGTCCATTTCTCATATCTTTTCTCACCTACATAATATACTACCTTTTTTTTTCCTTCCTTCTCCATTTCTCTCTCTTTTTCCCTAATTACTGTCATTTCTCTTTTCTTAGCGGCCACGAGATCATCCCATTCAGCCTTGGTAAGGACAGCCGTTTCTGTTTTCTTTACTCTGTTGGTTTCCTTCACCCCTTGGACCACGGCTGCTCCTTCTTTCTTCTGAATCACCTTCAAACTAACTGGATTCTTCCGTTTCAGCTTTTCTTTTTCTGTAAGTTTAACTCCACCTTTTTCTTCTAGACGAAATTCATTTTTCCTATTTATTGTTGCGTCTAGCTCATCATTCAATTGTTCAACCATGTTACCCAGTTGTTCTCGGTCATCTTTTAACCTCTCTATTTCCTGTTCTTGTTCATCTCTCTCTGCTCTCAACACCTGCATAAGTTCCCACTGTTTTCTCCCGTCTTTCTGAAACATATCTATTTCTTCATGTAGCTTGTCATTCTCTGTTTCATAGTCTACTATTTCTCTTCGTTGTTTCGTTGTTTCTTTCTGTAAACTTTTTATTGTCTTCTCCAGTTCGGTTATTTCTTTCTTTCTTGCCATCTCTACACTACATATTTCTTCCCTACTCTTATCTTCTCCAACAGCGACATCCCTATACTTCAGCTTTCTTCCTTTTCTTTCTAGATCTGATTTTTCTTCTTTGTCTTCTACCTGCTTCTTCAGTCCCATGGTTTCAAGTTCTAATGCCAAGTATTGGTTATTACGTTTGTCCAGTTCTCGTTGAAGATGTTCAACTCTACCTTCTAAAAGTTGCTCATTCTTGTCTCTTCTTATTTCCTTACATTTCTCTACCAACTCTAACTTCAATGTGTCTACTCTTTTCTCATCAAGGTTCTCTCTACTCTGGGCAGCTCTTATCTCTCTATAACAATTTATGGCATATATTCTTTGGTCTCTAAAGGACCCTCTTCTCCTTATATATCTGCCACTCCCAGCATTCATCCCATAATTTTTTAGCTGTCCATTTTTAATTCCAAACCCCTGTCTCCTAGACGTACATTCTATGCTAACGTGCCCAATCCCAGCACAATTGTAACATACCAACCCCAGAAAAAATGAATTTCTCAATCTGCTACCCCTTCTAACATAAGTTGACCCTGCTTCTGTCATGATATCAATTTAGCACACAATCAACTTTTAATATAATGTATGTAATATCTTACCAACACAACTGAAATTAAAGTAAATTCTTATCCTGTGGAACAATTTGAAGAATCGTTAATGATTAATACATTGATTAATTTCCAGAAAATATCTCTAAATGAACTCTACTATCTGTGGAAACAAAATATTAACCCAACTAAATTTAGTCAATGTAAAACCAAAACAAGACTTCTCTGTGGCCTATCCTATCAACAAGATTTATTACTAAAGTGACCTCCAGGTCAAGTACAACAACGCCCTTATTTCTGTACTTTCGTTCGTCCGTGACTGACCCTTTCTTGCCTTAGGTAAACAATACACCTCTAACTTTTTAAATTCCTGAATTTGTTTTCTGTTTTCTTTCTCTCTATTCTAATTCTCTCTGTCTGAAACGTAATCGTATAGTGGTTTTTGTTGTCAATCCAGGGTGTTCGATCCTTGGGTCAACGGCAACATTTATTGTAATAGTCTATCCTGGGTGTTCAGATTCTGGTTCATATGCGCCAAATATGTAACCGTCAAACTTTGGGCTACTGATAACTATTTAATATTTATTCTTCTATCCTCTCCATTGGCACTAATATGTAACAGTCTATCCTTGTAATCTCTACTAATATTCTTCGACACGTATTTACAACTACTATCAACACCATCCATAAACTACGTACATAGACTACAAATAAAAGAAATGGCCGTCAAGTACTTCGTATGTGAGAGTCAAACCCGATTCTCAACTTTTATTTCTTTATATATACTTATTTAAATATCTCATCTATGGTCAAAATAATAGCACATACATCAAATTATCAAAATAAAGAAAGTCCTGAAAAGAAAATCAACAATTCAAAACACATACCAATGCACATAGCTGAAAAAATATACCTACTAACTAATATCGATTGTTTTCCCTAAGTGATATCTAATACCCTGACATCCTATCTCTAAAAATGTTCACAGTTCAACCATACCTTGCTTGCGATGTCCTTAGAATAAATACTTGTTCAGTCACAATATGTTATACCGCTTCTAGCTAGAGTTGCTGTCCTAATAGTATACACGAAATGTCTCTGCTACTGGTTAAAATAATGCATCCTGAAAAATGGCTGACATCTCTCTCTCTCATATACTGTTATAGCCTCTCCGTCGGGTCTGGTCCTACCCCTTTAGTTTAGCTCTACCGCCTAGTTTTCCAACTCTGACAACTAGTCCTCCGGTTCTAATGTAACCGGTTCACCAATTCTGAACAGGAACTCTCTCTGATTTGGACAAAAATATCCGTGGAGGTCTACATCTACTTCTTAGTTGGGTTCTCTCTCTGTCTGCAACTCAGTTCAATTCTACTTTCTAAAAGTGTCTCTGCCAACTGTCCCTCTGCCAAGTGTGTGTGAAGATGTGTCTTCACTCTTTCTAACTGGCCAATATTTACTGTTGAAGTCTGTCTCGGGACTACCTACACTGCCTGTTCCTGAGTACCTCTCTGTCCCTCTGTCTCTATCCGAAATGCGTGTGAAGATCTCTCTGACCAACTGTCCCTCTGCCAAGTGTGTGTCAAGATGTGTCGAATCTACCATATGTATTCTATTTATCCACTGGCAATTTTCTTTGTTTCCAAATCAGTCATTGTCCTTAGTATATTTCTCACGGTCAAATCTATTTTGTTGGCCTGGAAAAACCCAGCTAATTTGACAATCGTGACCGGACAATCACCCAGACGTTCAAAAAAGAATACAATTAACCTCTCTGGCTCCAGGAAAGAAACAAACAGGGCATAAATTTACTTCTAGTTAAGAAAAAGTCTCATTGTTAACATATCTGGTCTGTAATTATATGTTCCCAGATCAGGTATATGAGTTACCCTTTTTAATTGAAAAATACGTGCCTAGTTGCAGCTTGGGACTAGGGAAAAACCTGGTGTCATATTCCCTGCTACAGGATGACCTAACGAGACATGGAAAACATGTACAAGAGAGGTAGAGGATGAACTAACGAGACATGGTAAACATGTACAAGAGAGGTAGAGGATGAACTAAAGAGACATGGTAAACATGTACAAGAGAGGTAGAGGATGAACTAAAGAGACATGGTAAACATGTACAAGAGAGGTAGAGGATGAACTAAAGAGACATGGTAAACATGTACAAGAGAGGTAGAGGATGAACTAAAGAGACATGGAAAACATGTACAAGAGAGGTAGGGGAGGACCTAACGAGACATGGAGACAAATTGTCGACAGAGAAAGAGAAGACGCTGGAAAGACCCGAAATAAACTAAGCTGACTTTCTCAAAACAGATCTGGTTGGAGGGAATTTGTTGATGTCATATTCTTGAAGTGGAATTCAGATAAGAAGAAGAATAGAAGGATATGGTACGAACTTGAAATTTGGCAAGCGGGAAGGTAGCTTGTGCGGACAAGATCAAAATGATAACATTGGACTATTCTTATCTCTTGACATCTTAACAACGAATTTCATTACAAACATGTCATGAATAGTTAGAATTTCATTACAAACATGTCATGAATAGTTAAAGAAACGAATTTCATTACAAACATATCATGAATAGTTAGAATTTCATTACAAACATGTCATGAATAGTTAAAGAAACGAATTTCATTACAAACATGTCATGAATAGTTAGAATTTAATTACAAACATGTCGTGAATAGTTAAAGAAACGAATTTCATTACAAACATGTCATGAATAGTAAAACAAAACACGAAAATGTTGAGAACTGGTTCCAGCCTCATTTTTAATTATCAGGATTTCCAGCCTTGCTTTGGACTATTGGTATTTCTCAAAAACACATATTAAACTATGTGAATCCCAGTCGCTAACCAGATTGAGAGAGATGGATGTCGATATTAGTACAGCCAGAACCGAACGACATACCAAATAGGAAAAAAGATTAATTAATCAACACCCAAATGGCGTGTTAGGTCGCTGAATTTATTGAGTTGGGGATCAGAGCACTTATGGACATGTCAGGATTGTTATGATGATAGTCCTTATATAACTGATCATATCACCTTACTTGAGCATATGTATTACAATGTTGACGGACACAGTCACTTTGATACTGTGAGCAGTGACGAACAATGTTGACGGCCACAGTCACTTTGATACTGTCAGCAGTGACGAACAATGTTGACGGCCACAGTCACTTTGATACTGTCAGCAGTGACGAACAATGTTTGCGAAGCGCTTTCTTATAAGTTACAAATCTGTAGAGTATCATTTTGTAATATCATATTTACTATTGAGTGTAACTTGATATGTGAGTGTCGCAATGTCATATCTATGCCAGCTGTTCTCAACATCGTATTTATGTACACTTGACCACCTTTTCATTCACATTATTTACATGTTTCCACACCTTATCCAGTTTTTTAAAATGTGCTGTTCTTTTTTAGCTTTGTTTGTTGATTGTAATCTATTATATATTGATCAACTGTTGTTACTTATAACCAAATAGATATTTATACTACAAATTCTGCATTTCGTTTGTTATTATACAGGGTGTTCAATATAAAAGCAGCCCCATTGATAAATCAAAAGTTGTCAGGCACATATTGCTTTTTGTGTATTTACTATTTAAACCTGTTCTGACTAACTCATCCTTCCGTCACATTTGTTCATTTCTCCATTCCTGCACCATAATTACACCATCACAAATTAATCACTCATTTGACCTAAACTACGTCATAATTAAACCAAACATATGCCAGATTGTCTCCCTTGATGGGGCTGCTTTTATCTTGAACACCTTGTAGTTTGCTATAGAATAATTACTTTCCAACTACTCTGTACCATCTGTTTATTGCTTGTTGATGAATTGTCGATGAACTGTTTATGAAATGTGTGAATTACTTATAAATTATTTATAAATTGTTGATGAACTGTTTATGAAATGTGTGAATTACTTATAAATTATTTATAAATTGTTGATGAACTGTTTATGAAATGTGTGAATTACTTATAAATTATTTATAAATTGTTGATGAATTGTTGATGAAATGTGTGAATTACTTATAAATTATTTATAAATTGTTGATGAATTGTTTATGAAATGTGTGAATTACTTATAAATTATTTATAAATTGTTGATGAATTGTTGATGAAATGTTTATGAAATGTGTGAATTGTTTATAAATTGTTTATGAATTGTTTATAAATTGTTTATGAAATGTTTATGAAATGTTGTGTGAATTGTTTATAAATTGTTTATAACTTTGTTTCGGTAATTTGATTTGTACAATTGAACAAACAAAATGAGACAACTAATAAATACAATTGATATCTAACATACAACTATTTGTTATGTTGTTGTTGTTGTTGTTCTTCTTCTTTGCGTTCGTTCTTTCGACCAATTTTAATCACTCTTTGTGATATGTTTGATCTTTGCCAAGAACGTTATACGTTGCACATTGGTTTGGTAGGCCCCTAAACGCATGACTTCTACACGTTTAGGACACATGCATCGATTTCAGCCAAACCTCCTTAGTCGCCTCTTACGACATGCGTGGCAGGTAACAGTGGTTCTATTCTTTACACCCCAAATTTGGGCCCCAGTAACCACTGAGCGGTTTTGTTCTAATGTGACATCTCTAATTATATTTTATATAATAGTTATTGGTTACTAAACTGACGTCATTGCACTCCGGGCAGACCCTAGGTGCTCAGTCTCCCCCAACAGATATCGAAGATTATGCATAGTGATGGTTCCTGTGGCTCGCTGATTAAATACACCTCTCACTCTGCCCCTCAAGCATCCAGTTCTACTTGTGCAACGGTAACTCAAACTGCTTAAATAGCTGGATCGATTCAACATCTATTGTATATAATAAAAGGGCTGCAGTAAAACTTGGTAAATAGTGAAACACGTACAAACAAAGTACTATGTTTTACAATATACAGAAACAGTGACGATATACAGCAACGTTTCGACCAACAAGGTCTTATCAAGCAAACGATACAACAGGAGTGACGAATTTCAAGGAACACTTCAAATGGACGATTACATAGAAACATGGAATACGCATGGAGCATAGCTGACTGGACAGACATGGAACTGGACATGGAAACATGGAGCAAGCATGGACATGGAGCATGGAGCATAGACATAGACATGGAGCATGGGCATGGACATGGAACATGGAGAACATGGAGGCATGACTGACATGGACATAGAGATGAACATGAGCATGAGAACATGGGACATGGGAGCATGGAGCAGGACATGAGAGCATGAACATAGATGAGCGAAGACATGACATGGAGCATGGGAGCATGCATGGAACATGGGAGCATGGGACATGAGCAGACATGGGAATGACATGGACATGGAGCATGGAAACATAGCTGGGACATGCATGGAGACATGGGACATGGAGAACATGGGAACATGGAGCAAGAACATGGGAGCAGACATGGAAGCATGGGAAGACATGAGCAGAAACATGGAAACATGGAGGCTACAGAACATGAAACATGGGAAACATGGAAACATGGAAACATGGGAAACATGGAAACATGGAGAAACATGGGAAACATGGACATGAGAGCATGAACATGGAAACATGGGAACATGAAACATGGGAAACATGGGAAACATGGACATGGAACATGGGAACATGGGAACATGAGAGGACTATGGAACATAGAACATGGAGAAAGAACATGGACATGACATGAGATGAACATGGGAACATGGACATGGAAACATGGGAACATGGAAACATGGGAAAGCATGGAGAAACATGGGAACATGAAACATGGAGACATGGGAAGACATGGAGACATGAGCATGATGGAACATGGGAAACATGGGAAACATGGAAGGAACATGGGAAACATGGAACATAGGGAAACATGGAGAAAGCATGGAAACATGGGAAACATGGAAACATGGGAACATAGGGAAACATGGAAACATGGAAACATGGGAAACATGAGAACATGGAAACATGGGAACATGAGAAACATGGAAAATGAAACATGGGAGAACATGGGAAACATGGGAAACATGGGAAACATGGAAACATGGGAAACATGGAAACATGAAGAAACATGGGAAACATGGAAACATGGAGAACATGGAACATGGAAACATGGGAACATGGAAACATGGATGGAACATGGAACATAGGAAACATGGAAAAGGAACATGGAAACATGGGAACATAGGAAACATGAGAAACATGGGAAACATGGAAACATGGGAACATGGAAACATGGAAACATGGTGAGAACATGGGAAACATGAGAAACATGGAACATGGAAACATGGAAACATGGAAACATGGGAAACATGGGAAACATGGGAAACATGGAAACATGGAAACATAGAAACATGGGAACATGGAAACATGGGAAACATGGGAAACATGGGAACATGACATGAAACATGGAAACATGGAAACATGGAGAACATAAAAGGAACATGGAAACATGGAAACATGGGAAACATGGGAAACATGATGGAAACATGGGAAACATGGAAACATGGAAACATGGAGAACATGGAGAGAACATGGGAAACATGGAACATGGAAACATGGGAAGAACATGGAAACATGGAAACATAGGAGAACATGGAAGCATGGGAAACATGGAAACATGGGAAACATGGAAACATGGAAACATGGAAACATGGGAACATGGGAACATGGGAAGACATGGAAACATAAACATGGGAAACATGGAAACATGGAAACATGAGAAACATGGGAAACATGGAAACATGGGAAGACATGGGAAACATGGGAAACATGAACATGGGACATGAACATGGGAAAAGAAACATGAACATGGGAACATGGAAACATGGGAAACATGGAAACATGGGAACATGGAAACATGGGAAACATGGGAACATGGAACATGGAGAAATGGAAACATGGGAACATGAGAACATGAGAGACATGGGAAACATGGAAACATGGGACATGGAACATGGGAAACATGGAACATGGAAGACATGGGAGCATGAGAAACATGGGAAACATAAAGGAGACATGAGAACATGGGAGCATGGGAACATGGAAACATGGAGAACATGGAACATGGACATGAAACATGGAAACATGAACATGGGAAACATGGGAAGCATGGGAACATGAACATGGAATAAACATGGGAAACATGGAAACATGGAAACATGGGAACATGAACATGGAAACATGGGAACATAGGGAAACATGGGAACATGAGGAACATGGAAACATGGGAAACATAGGAACATGGGAAGGACATGGGAAACATGGGAACATGGGAAACATGGAAACATGGGAAACATGGAAACAGGAAACATGGGAACATGAAACATGGAACATGGGAAACATGGGAAACATGGGAAACATGGGAAGCATAAGGAAACATGGTGGAACATGGGAACATGGGAAACATGGAACATGACATGGAAAATGGAAACATGAACATGGAAACATAGGAACATGGGAAACATAGGAAACATGGGAAACATGGGAAACATGGGAAACATGGGAAACATGGAACATGGAAACATGGGAGCATGGGAAACATGGAAACATGGGAAACATGAGGAACATGGGAACATAGAAATGAGCATGGGAAACATGGGAAACATGAGAAACATGGGAAACATGGGAAACATAGGAAACATGAGAAACATGGAAAATGAAACATGAGAACATGGGAACATGGGAAACATGGAAACATGAACATGGAAACATGAGAACATGGAAACATGGAACATGGGAACATGGGAAACATGGAACATAGAACATGGGAAACATGGAAACATGGAAACATGGAAACATGGGAAACATGAAACATGGGAAACATGGGAAACATGGAAACATAGAACATGGGAAACATGGAAACATGGAAACATGGAAACATGGGAACATGGGACATAGGGAACATGGGAAACATGGAATGGAAACATGGAACATGGGAACATGGGAAGCATGGAGAACATGGGAAGACATGGAACATGGGAAAGCATGGAACATGGAACATGGGAAACATGGGAACATGGGAAACATGGGAACATGGAAACATGGAACATGGGAAACATGGGAAACATGAAACATAGAACTGGAACATAGAAAATGGAAAATGGGAAACATGGGAAACATGGGAAACATGGGAAACATGGAAACATGGGAAAAGCATGGAAACATGGAAAATGGAACATGGAAACATGAAACATGGGAAACATAGGAAACTATGAGAACATGGGAAACATGAGAACATGGGAAACATGGGAAACATGGAAACATGGGAAACATGGGAAACATAGGAAACATGGGAAACATGGGAAACATGAGAAACATGAGAAACATGGAACATGGAAACATGAGAAACATGGGAAACATGGAAACATGAATGAGAAACATGAAACATGGAACATGGAAACATAGGAAACATGGGAACATGGAAACATAGGAAACATGAGAAGCATGGAAAATGAGAACATGGAGAAACATGGGAAACATGGAACATGGAAACATGGAAACATGAAACATGGGAAACATGAGGAAACATGGGAAACATGGGAAACATGGGAACATGGGAAACATGGGAAACATGGGAAACATGGGAAACATGGGAAACATGGAAACATGGAAACATGGGAACATGGGAAACATGAAGGAAACATGGGAAACATAGGAGAACATGAGAAACATGGAAACATGGGAAACATGGAAACATGGGAAACATGGAAAATGAGAAACATGGAAACATGGAAACATGGGAAACATGGAACATGGAAACATAGGAAACATGGAAACATGGGAATATGGGAACATGAGAACATGGAAACATGGAAACATAGGAAACATGGGAAACATGGGAAACATAGAACATGGGAAACATGGGAAACATGGAAACATGGGAAACATGGGAAACATGAGAACATGGAAACATGGGAAACATAGGAAACATGAGAAACATGGAAACATGAGAAACATGGGAAACATGGGAAACATGAGAACATGGAAACATGGTAAACATGGAAACATGGAAACATGAGAACATGGGAAACATGGGAAACATGGGAAAATGGGAAACATAGGAAACATGGGAAACATGGAACATGGGAAACATGAGAACATGAGAACATGGAAACATGGAAACTATAGGAAACATGGGAAACATGGAGAACATGAGAAACATGGGAAACATGGGAAACATGGAAACATGGGAAACATGGGAAACATGGGAAACATGAGAAACATGGGAACATGGGAAACATGGAAACATGGAAACATGGGAAACATAGGAAACATGAGAAACATGGGAACATGGGAACATGGGAAACATGGGAACATGGGAAACATGGGAAACATGGGAACATGGGAAACATGGGAAACATGGGAAACATGGGAAACATAGGAAACATGGGAAACATGGGAAACATGGGAAACATAGGAAACATGGGAAACATGGGAAACATGGGAACATGGGAAACATGGGAAACATGGGAAACATGGGAAACATGAGAAACATGGGAAACATTCAAACTTATCTTAATGCTCATTTGAAATGTTTTGTGAAATTCGTCACCCTGTTGTATCGTTTGATTGATAAAATCCTTTTGGTCGAAACGTTGCCGTTTATCGTCACTGTTTCTGTAAAACTATATGATCAACAAATAAACAAGGAACAGGTATTAAGAGCTTCCGAAAAACAAATAGACAAACACGGGACTCGAACCACTTACCCTAGTCCTTACGACACCAATCGCCTAGCCTAGCAATACGAGCACTTTTACGGACACAACCAATGAGCCATTCTAAAAAAATGACTCACGGGGGAGTGTCTTTCTGTTTCGATTGTATATAATAAACACGTTTCAAACAAACAACACGGCTCTAGTCTAGTTACAAATATAGTCACTACTGTTGATATTGTTTTCTCTAGTCTAGTTACAAATATAGTCACTACTGTTGATATTGTTTTCTCTAGTCTAGTTACAAATATAGTTACTACTGTTGATATTGTTTTCTCTAGTCTAGTTACAAATATAGTCACTACTGTTGATATTGTTTTCTCTAGTCTAGTTACAAATATAGTCACTACTGTTGATATTGTTATCTCTAGTCTAGTTACAAATATAGTTACTACTGTTGATATTGTTATCTCTAGTCTAGTTACAAATATAGTCACTACTGTTGATATTGTTTTCTCTAGTCTAGTTACAAATATAGTCACTACTGTTGATATTGTTATCTCTAGTCTAGTTACAAATATAGTCACTACTGTTGATATTGTTTTCTCTAGTCTAGTTACAAATATAGTCACTACTGTTGATATTGTTATCTCTAGTCTAGTTACAAATATAGTCACTACTGTTGATATTGTTATCTCTAGTCTAGTTACAAATATAGTCACTACTGTTGATATTGTTATCTCTAGTCTAGTTACAAATATAGTCACTACTGTTGATATTGTTATCTCTAGTCTAGTTACAAATATAGTCACTACTGTTGATATTGTTTTCTCTAGTCTAGTTACAAATATAGTCACTACTGTTGATATTGTTATCTCTAGTCTAGTTACAAATATAGTCACTACTGTTGATATTGTTATCTCTAGTCTAGTTACAAATATAGTCACTACTGTTGATATTGTTATCTCTAGTCTAGTTACAAATATAGTCACTACTGTTGATATTGTTATCTCTAGTCTAGTTACAAATATAGTTACTACTGTTGATATTGTTTTCTCTAGTCTAGTTACAAATATAGTCACTACTGTTGATATTGTTATCTCTAGTCTAGTTACAAATATAGTTACTACTGTTGATATTGTTTTCTCTAGTCTAGTTACAAATATAGTCACTACTGTTGATATTGTTATCTCTAGTCTAGTTACAAATATAGTCACTACTGTTGATATTGTTATCTCTAGTCTAGTTACAAATATAGTCACTACTGTTGATATTGTTTTCTCTAGTCTACAATCAGTTTATGCATTTCTTCTATATCTTGACACCAACTGTTCAGTTGTTGAAACACAATATGAATATAACATAGAAAGTCACTGCTTCTTCTTCTTCTTCTTCTTGTGCCATGTAGTTTTGAATGTAGGAACGTGTTGTTGCACCAGCATTCATTTCTAATGAGATTACAGGGGAGTTTAGAGTGGATAAGGGGGAGTGTTCTTCAGTCTGTTGGCGATGTACTATTGGATATGGACACTAAAATTGACGTTGAATCAATCCAGCGATTAATGGTGTTTGGAATTACCCGTTGTACAAGTAGAGCTGGATGTTTGAGTGACAGAGTGAGGAGTGTGGTTAACCAGGTAGCTATGGGAACCATCATTATGCAAACACTTCGACATCTGGTGGGGGAGAATGAGTACCTATGTATCTACACGTAGTATTGTGAGGTCAGCTCAATAACCAGTAACCAGCAAATAACATGAGTTTTGGAATTTGAAAGATTGGTCGAAACACGGATGTTCTTACTATCGTAACAGTCTTCTTGTCAAATATCACTTAGAATCGAAATAATTATGAATGTGTTGGTAGATATTGTTATACAGTACACGGTTGATAGGCTTGCAACATGAGAAGCTAATGGGGTTTAATAACCTGTACCAGTACAATTCTCACAGATACCCTTCACATTTTATGTTCTAATAACCTGTACCAGTACAATTCTCACAGATACCCTTCACAGTCTATGTTCTAATAACCTGTACCAGTACAATTCTCACAGATACCCTTCACAGTCTATGTTCTAATAACCTGTACCAGTACAATTCTCACAGATACCCTTCACATTTTATGTTCTAATAACCTGTACTAGTACAATTCTCACAGATACCCTTCACAGTCTATGTTCTAATAACTTGTACCAGTACAATTCTCACAGATACCCTTCACAGTCTATGTTCTAATAACTTGTACCAGTACAATTCTCACAGATACCCTTCACATTCTATGTTCTAATAACCTGTACCAGTACAATTCTCACAGATACCCTTCACAGTCTATGTTCTAATAACTTGTACCAGTACAATTCTCACAGATACCCTTCACATTCTATGTTCTAATAACCTGTACCAGTACAATTCTCACAGCTACCCTTCACAGTCTATGTTCTAATAACCTGTACCAGTACAATTCTCACAGATACCCTTCACATTCTATGTTCTAATAACCTGTACCAGTACAATTCTCACATATACCCTTCACACTCTATGTTCTAATAACCTGTACTAGTACAATTCTCACAGATACCCTTCACAACCTATGCTCTGATAAAGAGGTTATGGTTACCAGATTAAGCACACGTGACACATAGGTCATGTTTATCGAGAACTCAAATTTTCCCCGGAAACACATATAATTTCCTAGAAATTACTTTATTTGAATTCCAGAACACGTGGTGTGTAGTAGTCAGCAACAGTCAGCTCTAAATAATTTTATATAACTAAATAAGTTTATAGTTGGCTCTGAATCAGCACAGTAAAAAATAGCTGTGTAAAATGTGTACACCACAAAAGCAGCATATGAATGAGGTGTATCGACAAGCATCAGTTGACGTGATTCGATTCTAATTTGTTAATTACTGTATGGTGAAAATGAAACAAAACATATGTCAATGTATGGTCAGAACATATCATCATTCTGTGCCATCCCAGCTGGCGTAGGCGATCAAACATCTCTTCAATCGTCTGTCCTTGATGCTGACTATCAGTTCGAAGCCATGAAGCCAGACTGTCCAGAATCATCTCTCTCTCTCTCTCTCTCTCTCTCTCTCTCTGTCTGTCTCTGTCTTCATCTGCTTCGTATACCACTGATTTTATATGTTGTCCTATTGTGTTGTAATTCTAACTTTCTCATTACATGCCAGACGATTGTTTCTTTCTTAAATTGATAATATATATTCTCTTTGTCTTATCTCTTTCAATACATCAATCAAAACATCTCTCTCTCTCTCATGTCTTCCTTAAATTGATAATATATATTCTCTTTGTCTTATCTCTTTCAATACATCAATCAAAACATCTCTCTCTCTCTCTCTCGTGTCTTCCTTAAATTGATAATATATATTCTCTTTGTCTTATCTCTTTCAATACATCAATCAAAACATCTATCTCTCTCTCTCTCTCTCTATCTATCTATCTATCTATCTCTCGCTCATGTCTTTCTTATATATATTATTTTTGTCTTGTCTCTTTCAATACATCAATCAAAACATCTCTCTCTCTCTCTCTCATGTCTTTCTTATATTGATCATATTTATTCTTTTTGTCTTGTCTCTTTCAATACATCAATCAAAACATCTCTCTCTCTCTCTATCTATCTCTCGCTCATGTCTTTCTTATATTGATCATATATATTATTTTTGTCTTATCTCTTTCAATACATCAATCAAAACATATATATATATATATCTCATGTCTTTTTAGCTAGATTGAGGCCCTCAACCAACTCATGCTAAGTCTTCCATCTTTAGCTATCTCATGCAATTTCTTCCAGCACTTCTGTATATCATTAATCCAAATGTCTTATCTGTGTGTTTGTATGCTTCACTTTCTTTCACTTTCCCTGTGTATTCCAGGAAAATGCTTTCTTGTTATATTACCCTCGAATTTTCACAAAGTGTGTTATTTATAATGTTAACATCTTTTCGTCATCTATTGGTTCCCTGTGATATGTCTTGTCTACTCCATAAGTTCATCAGTTGTGACCAGTGGCGGCTCGTGATCGTTTTTGTTGGTGGGGCCAGACACAGATTTTAGGGAAATGCATGGTTTTGAGTTAGGTTATTTTTTAATTTATTAAATAATAAATGCAGGTTACGCATTATTCTTGGTGCGGCCCGGCCCCTCTGGCCCTTAATGACGAGCCGCCACTGATTGTGACTATGATAACATCTCAGTCCCTCTATTCTTCACAGACACCAGTAGATGAATATTTGTAGTTTATTAATTCTTCTTTTAGTCATTCTCAATTTTTCTGAGCCATACAGCAGAAATGCTTTAACATTGGAGTTAAATATTCTAATCTTACTTCTAGATTTGATTTCTGTAGACTTTCATATGTTTCCTAGTGTAATGAAAATGTTCCGTATGTAGCGAACAAGAAAGAATTATAATTGTTGGAGATAGAAAGATGCGGAATGAGACACAATCGACTACTTTATGCGACAGCAGTGGCGGCTCGTAATCATTTCTGTTGGTGTGGCCAGACAAACATTTTTGGAAAAATTATGGTTCTAGGTTAGGTTATATTTTAATTTATAAAACAATAAATACACGTTCACATTACTTTTGGTGGGGCCCGGCCCCACAGGCTCTTAATGACGAGCCGCCACTGTGTGACAGAATACATAAAGTACACGAATTTATAGTTTAGATATCCAGATTGATATTATCTCATTTTAGTCTTCATCTGAAATCAAATGTGATCTGTTAATATATGTCCTGCATGTGATACTACATACACTGTAATTCATGATCTTAGTGTCCCCTAGCACAATAATATGAAAACCCCTGCTCTATAGCAACCAGCTCGCGCAAGATACAGTACACAAACAGAATCAAGGGCGGTAAGTCAATAACATCTGTAAAAGAGTTTTATAAAAATAGTCCTACATGTAACAAATAAATAGATGAAAACATTAAAATGAAGGTAAAAGAAGTAAATATTGTAGATACACTGATAAGTTAACAGACACGCTAGTGTAATGACTGGGTAGAGGTCTAGCCTGAATTTGAAGAAAAATGAACAAGTCAGAATAGAAGTACTCTTCTGTAAAGAAATCAGTCTTCAGTGAGAGGAAGTGACGTCAAAATTCTTTGGTTTTCATTGATCAACTAAAATAGCAGATTTTGGTTTTCATGTTCTTGGCAGGAAAATAAAACATTTATTAATCTTAGATCTCATTGTTTGAACATTCTAAATCTTGGACACAAATATAATATACATGGTTAAAATGGTAAGATTCATCTTACAACATTCGTGGAGAACGCATTCTGAATAAAGCTATATTCCTATTTCATCCAAAGAAACTCGTATTATTATTTAATAATTATAAAATAAATCATAATGAAATCAGGACTTCAGTTGTTGACTTATATAGTTATAGTGAGTTAGTTACTTACTAAACAACATTCTAGTTTTCAACATTCCAGGGCGGGGGGATAGTAATCTATTTAGAGATATATATAATCACTTTCGGTGTGAGGTACACGGTACACTGTTATTATAATTATTCATCTGGTTTCTAGTTTTTTGGACAAGTCTAAGTTGTTAGTTATTAGTATGTTATTGTCTGTCAATCAAGTTAATGATGTAGTCAGTGTAGTGACATAACAACTGATTCAGTACACTATCTGGTATTATTCACTCATAACTGATTCAGTACACTATCTGGTATTATTCACTCATAACTGACTCAGTACACTATCTGGTATTATTCACTCATAACTGACTCAGTACACTATCTGGTATTATTCACTCATAACTCAGTTCACTATCTGGTATTATTCACTCATAACTGACTAGGTTCACTATCTAGTATCTGGTATTATTCACTCATAACTGACTCAATACACTATCTCATTATTATTAACTCATAACTGTGGTGTCTAAGTCTTGCCTACTGTCTATAGAACCTGAAACTTCTTCCAAGACAAACCTTGATTCCCTGGACAGAGTACAGAACAATGTCTTATGTCTAATCAGTAGAGCAATGAGGTCAACACCAACCGCTGCATGTGAAATACACACAAATGTGCAATCTCTTGGGCTAGTAGGGACAAAGCTTCTGTTGAAGCTTATGAAAGAGAACAAAAGAATGAATCAAGACCACCCAAATAAACTACATGTTGAGATTTGGCAACAGAGAAACAGAATTAAACAAAAGTCAATCCTCCACCACTTCAGTGAAATCAAAGACAGATACCACCTTCCAGAAACAAGACAACAGCTGCAGAGAGTAATAGCAAACTTACCACCACATACACTCTTGAATACACCTGAAATTAGAACAAAATTTATAGATGAAGCAACTAAATGCTCCGACCCAGTCAGCCTTATGATAGCATCTCAAAGAACCATTGATGCCTATCCCCAAGAATGGGTACATGTCTATACTGACGGATCTGCATTTAAAGCCACCATCAAAGCAGGTTACTGGAGCAATATACAACCAGACAGATCATCCAAGAGCTGTTTGGTGCATTTGGGGGATATGCTCCCAAATTTTGAGGGTGCAATGCATGCGAGAACAGCTTTGTACCACCTGAAGACTGTTTTGTGCCTTACATCAAAGGCACAGAATATTATTTTTCAGATTCAATGTCCCCCCTTCAAGCTCTAGAAGATGGTGGGCATTTAAATCTGAACTCTCCCATATAGCCTGATATTAACAGACTTGCATCACATCATTTTTAAATATGCAGGGATCCTTGACCTTCAAATAGCAAAGAAAACCTTTATAAAAATAAAGAAATTTGGCTGAACAGATTGGCCATGGAAACACGGGAAAGAGGGTGTACAGTCATAGGGCCCGCCCCCAACCTTAATACAAATCAACCATCTTACAAGAAGAGATCAGACACCAGTTTTAGACTAACCAAACATAAACCCTTTAATCCTTGAACAGAAATTTATCCACAAAAACCCCCCAGGTGCCAACTGTGCGCCCTCTATGAAACCCGTTTTACCCCCACCTCTTCAGGTGCGCACTGAAACTCAGGAAGCCCCCCTTCCCCCGGCCCGATAAAAGTAAACATTTTAGGGAAAAAAGAACAACTTACAAACACATCAGATCCACTACATAGCATTTTGGGCCCAAAAGGGGAAAAGGCAAGGTCATGATCTTTAAGAAAAAAATAAAGCCTGGATGGCAAATTGTGCCTATTTAGGTATCCCACCATCAATTCATCTCTTTAATTTTCCCGTTTTCAAGTGTATCCCACATATTCTTCTTCAGATAATGTCCGTTAGTTCTGCACATAATTTTCCAAATAGTTGGTTTCTTCTTAGATAATGTTGCCCTAGTTCTGCACATAATTTATCTCAAAAATTTGGGATATTTTTTTCAGATCAATGTTCCCTTATAGTTCTTTCATAATTTATCCCAAATAGTTATATTCTTCCGATCAATGTTCCCATAGTTCTGTATAATTTATCTCAAAAGTTGGCATATTTTTTTTCAGATCAATGTTTGTTTTAGTTCTGTGCATAATTTTCTAAATAGTTGGATATTCTTCTTCAGATCAATGTTCCGCTAGTTCTGCCCTAATTTATCCCAAATAGTTGGATATTTTTTTCAGATCAATGTTCCCATAGTTTCACATAATTTATTCAAATAGTTGGCATATTCTTTTCAGATCAATGTTTGCCCTAGTTCTGTGCTAATTTATCCAAATAGTTTGGGATATTCTTTTTAGATCAATGTTCCCAAGTTCTGCCCTAATTTATCTCAAATAGTTTGGGATATTCTTCTTCAGATCAATGTTCGTTTTGTTCTGTGCATAATTTTTTTCCAAATAGGGCATATTCTTCTTTAGATCAATGTTCCCTGTTCTACATAATTTATCTCAAAAAAATTGGAATTTTTCTTCAGATCAATGTTCCGTTATATTCTTTTAATTTATCCCAAATAGTTGGCATATTCTTCTTAGATCAATGTTCCATGTTCTGACATAATTTTTTTTCAAATAGTTGGCATATTCTTCTTAATCAATGTTCCCATAGTTCTGCACATAATTTATCCCAAATAGTTGGCATATTCTTCTTCAGATCAATGTTCTGTCATAGTTCTGTGCATAATTTATCTCAAATAGTTGGCATATTCTTCTTCAGATCAATGTTTTGCAAATTCTGTGCATAATTTTTCTCAAATATTGGGATATTTTTTTCTTCAGATCAATGTTCCAAAGTTCTGTGCAAATTTTTCTCAAAAGTTGGGATATTTTTCTTCAGATCAATGTTCCCTTATAGTTCTTCAAAATTTTTCTCAAATAGTTGGCATATTCAAATTTTTCTTCGATCAATGTTTTGTCATAGTTCTGCATAATTTATCTCAAAAAGTTTGGGATATTCTTCTTCAGATCAATGTTCCTTATAGTTCGTATAATTTATCCCAAATAGTTATATTTCTTCAGATCAATGTTCTGTCATAGTTCTTTCATAATTTATTTTAGTTGGATATTCTTCTTAATCAATTTCCCTTTTAGTTCTTTCATAATTTATCCCCAAAAATTGGCATATTCTTATTCAGACAATGTTGCATAGTTCTTCTAATTTATCTCAAATAGGGCATATTCTTCTTCAGATCAATGTTCCATAGTTCTGGCATAATTTATCCCAAATAGTTGGCATATTCTTCTTCAGATCAATGTTCCCTAGTTCTGTGCATAATTTATCTCAAATAGTTGGTTTTCTTTCTTGATCAATTTCTTTTTAGTTCTGTGCATAATTTATCCCAAAAGTTGGGTTTTTTTCTTCAGATCAAAGTTCCGGGCCTAGTTCCCCAATAATTTATCTCAAATATTGGCATATTCTTTTCGATCAAGTTCCAAGTTCTTATAATTTATCTCAAATAGTTAATTTTTCTTCAGATCAATGTTTGTTTTAGTTCTGTGATAATTTATCTCAAATAGTTGGATATTCTTTTTCAGATCAATGTTCCTATAGTTCGCACATAATTTATCTCAAATAGTTAGCATATTTTTTTCAGATCCTGCCCCATAGTTCTGCACTTTTTTCCCAAAGTTGGAATTCTTTTTCAGATCAATGTTGCCCTAGTTTTGTGCATAAATTTTTCCAAATAGTTGGATATTCTTCTTCGATCAATGTTCCGTTTTAGTTTACATAATTTATCTCAAAAAAGTTGTATTCTTCTTCAGATCAATGTTCCCATATTCTGAATAATTTTCTCAAATAGTTACATTTCTTTTCAGATAAAGTTCCCATGTTCTGCAAAAATTTTTTCAAATAGTTGGATATTCTTCTTCAGATCAATGTCCGCCCTAGTTCTGTGCATAATTTATCCCCAAAAGTTGGCATATTCTTCTTAGTCAATGTTCTGCTTTCTGTCATAATTTATCTCAAATAGTTGGTATTTTTCTTCAATCAATGTTCTGTCATAGTTCTGCACATAATTTATCCCAAATAGTTGGCATATTCTTTTTAGATCAATGTTCCCCATGTTCTCCATAATTTATCTCAAATAGTTGGGGTATTCTTTTTGATCATGCTATAGTTCTGCATAATTTTCTAAAAAGGTATTCCTTTAGATCAATGTTCCATAGTTCTGTGATAATTTTTCTAAATAGTTTGGATATTTTTCTTCAGATCAATGTTCTGTCATATTCTGCACATAATTTTCTCAAATGTTGGATATTCTTCTTCAGACAATGTTCCCATAGTTCTGCATAATTTATCCCCCAAAAAGTTGGCTTTTTTCTTCAGGTCAATGTTCCTCATAGTTCTGCACAAAATTTTTCCCAAATATTTTTCTTTTCAGATCAATGTTGGCCCTAGTTCTGCCAAAATTTTTCTCAAATAGTTGGGATTTTTCCCGATCAATTTCCGCATAGTTCTGCACATAATTTATTAAATAGTTGGCATATTCTTCTTCGATAATGTTCCCCATAGTTCTGGCAAAATTTTTTCAAATAGTTGGCATATTCTTCTTCAGATCAAAGTTTGCTTTGTTCTACATAATTTTTCTCAAATAGTTGGCATATTCTTTTCAGATCAATGTTCCTATAGTTCTGACATAATTTATCTAAAAAGTTGGCATATTCTTCTTCGATCAATGTTTTGTCATAGTTCTGCAATTTATCCAAAAGTTGGATATTCTTCTTCAGATCAATGTTCCGTTAGTTCTGCACATAATTTATCTCAAATAGTTGGGATATTTTTTTCAGATCAATGTTCCGCCTGTTCGCCATAATTTATCTAAAAAGTTGGATATTCTTTTCATCAAGTTCCGTTTGTTCTGTGCATAATTTATCCCAAAAGTTGGCATATTTTTTTCAGATCAATGTTCCGTCATAGTTCTGCACATAATTTATCTCAAATAGTTGGGATATTTTTTTCAGATCAATGTTTGGCCGTTTTGCAAATTTGTCCCCAAAAGTTGGATATTCTTCTTCGATCAATGTTCCGCAAATTTGCATAATTTATCTCAAATAGTTGGATATTTTTTTCAGATCAATGTTCTGTCATGTTCTGCATAATTTTTCCCCCAAAAGTTGGATATTCTTCTTCAGATCAAATTTCCGCAAGTTCTGTATAAAATTTTCCAAATAGTTGGGAATTCTTCTTCAGATCAATGTTCCTTTTAGTTCTGTATAATTTATCCCAAAAATTGGATATTCTTCTTCAATAAATTTGGGCAAGTTCTGCCCTAATTTATCCCCCAAAAAGTTGGTATTTTTCTTTGATCAATGTTCCGTCATAGTTCTGTGCATAATTTTCTCAAAACATATTCTTCTTCAGATAAGTTCTTTATAGTTCTGTCATAATTTATCTCAAATAGTTTGGCAAATTTTTCTTGACAATGTTCCGCATAGTTCTGTGCATAATTTATCTCAAATAGTTGGCATATTCTTCTTCAGATCAATGTTCTGTCATAGTTCTGTGCATAATTTATCTCAAATAGTTGGGATATTCTTCTTTTAGATCAATGTTTGTCATAGTTCCACAAAATTTTTCTCAAATAGTTATATTCTTCTTCAGATCAATGTTAAATAGTTCTCCAAATTTATCCCAAATAGTTGGATATTCTTTTCAGATCAATGTTTCCGCCCTAGTTCTGCACTTTTATCCCAAATGTTGGTTTTTTCTTTTTCGACAATGTTCCGCATAGTTCCAAATTTTTTTGAATATTCCTTTTGATCAAAGTTTTGGCCCAAATTTTTTAAAAATAATTTTTTTCAAAAATTTAACCCTTGCCCAAAGTTCCAAAGGGTTTGATAATTTTTCTCAAATATTTGGGAAAACCCAATTGTTGTTTGCAATAATTTTTTCAAATAGGGAATTTTTTTAGATCAAGTTCCTATTTGCAAAATTTATCCCCAAAGTTGGAATTTTTTTTAATAAGTTTGCTGTTTGCAATAATTTTTCTCAAAAGGATATTTTTCCAATAATGTTTTTATATTCTGCACAAATTTTCTCAAAAGTTGGTATTCTTCTTCAGATCAATGTTCTCATAGTTCTGAAAAAAATTTATCTCAAATAGTTGGCAATTTTTTCAGATCAATTTCCTTTAGTTCTGTGCATAATTTATCCCAAATAGTTGGATATTCTTCTTGATCAATTTCCCCATAGTTCTGCAAAAATTTATCTCAAATAGTTGGCATATTCTTTTCAGATCAATGTTCCGCCTAGTTCTGCACATAATTTATCCCAAATAGTTGGCATATTTTCTTCAGATCAATGTTCCGCATAGTTCTGACAAATTTATCTCAAATAGTTGGCTATTCTTCTTCAGATCAATGTTCTGTCATGTTCTGCAAAATTTATCCCCAAAAAGTTGGATATTCTTCTTCAGATCAATGTTCCGTCTAGTTCGTGCAAAATTTTCTCAAATATTGGCATATTCTTCTTTCGGGTCAATGTCGTATAGTTCTGTGTAATTTATCTCAAATGTTGGCATATTTTTTTCAGATCAATGTTTTTCATGTTCCAAATTTCTAAATATTGGATATTTTCTTCAGATCAATGTTTGATAGTTCTGCCCTAAATTTTTCTCAAAAGTTGGCATATTCTTCTTCAGACTTTTCCCCATAGTTCTCAATAATTTATTCAAATGTTTGGATATTCTTTTCAGATCAATGCTGTCATAGTTCTGCACATAATTTATCTCAAAAAGTTGGATATTCTTTTTTCAGATCAATGTTCCCTAGTTCTGTGCATAATTTATCCCAAATAGTTGGATATTTTTTTCAGATCAATGTTCCCTAGTTCTGCAATATTTTCTCAAATATTGGCATATTCTTCTTTTAAACTGTCGGCCTAGTTTGCCTAATTTATCTCAAAAGTTGGGATATTCTTCAGATCAATGTTCCGCAAATTCTGCACATAATTTTTCCCCAAAAAGTTGGCATTTCTTCTTAGACTGTTCCGCCCTAGTTCTGCACATAATTTTTCCCCCAAAAGTTGGCATATTCTTCTTAATCAATGTTCCTATAGTTTGAAATTTTTCTAAAAGTTGGCATATTCTTCTTCGATCAATGTTCCCATAGTTCTGCACTAATTTTCTCAAAAAAGTTTGGATATTTTTTCTTCAGATCAATGTTCCTATAGTTCTGTGCATAAATTTTTCAAATAGTTAAAATTCTTCTTTTTAATCAATGTTCCCAATTCTCCTTTATCCCAAAAAGGGTATTTTTTTTCGATCAATGTTCCCTTATAGTTCTGCAATAATTTATCTCAAATAGTTGGATATTCTTTTTCACAATGTTCCCAGTTCTGCACATAATTTATCTCAAATAGTTGGCATATTCTTCTTCAGATCAATGTTCCGTCTAGTTCTGTATAATTTATTCAAATAGTTGGCATATTTTTTTCAGATCAATGTTGCCCTAGTTCTGACATAATTTATCTCAAAAGGGATATTCTTTTTCAGATCAATGTTCCTATAGTTCTAAAAATTTTTTCCAAATAGTTGGCATATTTTTTTTCAGATCAATGTTCTTTATAGTTCTTACATAATTTATCCCCAAAAGTTGGATATTCTTCTTCAGACTGTTCTTATAGTTCTGAAATTTATCTCAAAAGTTAATTCTTCTTCAAACAATGTTCCGTTTTAGTTCTGTGCATCTTTTATCTCAAAGGGCATATTCTTCTTCAGATCAATGTTCCGTTATAGTTCTGTAAATTTTTTCCAAAAGTTATATTTTTTCAGTCAATGTTCCTCATAGTTCTGCACATAATTTATCTCAAATAGTTGGCATATTCTTCTTTGATCAATGTTCCGTTTTAGTTTTGCCATAATTTTCTAAATAGTTGGCATATTCTTATTCAATTGTTCCTTTTAGTTCTGCACATAATTTATCTCAAATAGGGATTTTTCTTTTTGATCAATGTTTTAAGTTCTACATAATTTATCTCAAATAGTTGGATATTCTTCTTCAGATCAATGTTCCGCCTTGCATAATTTATCTCAAATAGTTTGGTATTTTCTTCAGATCAAAGTTTGCATAGTTCTGACATAATTTATCCAAATAGTTGGATATTCTTCTTCAGACAATGTTCCGTCATAGTTCTGTGCAAATTTATCTCAAATAGTTGGCATATTTTCTTCGATCAATGTTCGTTATAGTTCTGGCATAATTTATCTCAAATAGTTGGATATTCTTTTTTAGATCAATGTTCCTTAGTTCTGACATAATTTATCTCAAAAGGGCATATTCTTCTTCAGATCAAGTTTCCCCTATTCTGATATAATTTATCTCAAATTTGCATATTCTTATTCAGATCAATGTTCCGCTAGTTCTGTGCATAATTTATTCAAATAGTTGGATATTCTTCTTCAGATCAATGTCCGCATAGTTTCAAAATTTATCTCAAAAGTTGGATATTCTTCTTTTAGATCAATGTTCCGCAAGTTCTGCAATAATTTATCTCAAATAGTTGGCATATTCTTCTTCAGATCAATGTTCTGTCATAGTTCTGCACATAATTTATCTCAAAAGTGGATTTCTTCTTCGATCAATGTTGCATAGTTCTGCACATAATTTTTCAAATAGGGATATTTTTTCAGATCAATGTTCCCATAGTTCTGCACAAATTTTTCTCAAATAGTTGGCATATTCTTCTTCAGATCAATGTTCCGTTATAGTTCTGTGCATAATTTATCCCAAATAGTTGGCATATTTTTTTTCAGATCAATGTTGCATAGTTCTGCACATAATTTATCTCAAATAGTTGGATATTCTTCTTCAGATCAATGTTCGTCATAGTTCCACAAATTTATCCCAAATAGTTGGCAATTCTTCTTCAGATCAATTCGGCCCTAGTTCTGCACATAATTTATCTCAAATAGTTGGCATATTCTTCTTCAGATCAATGTTCTGTCATGTTCTGCAAAATTTATCCCCCAAAAGTTGGATATTCTTCTTCAGATCAATGTTCCGTCATAGTTCTTGCATAATTTATCTCAAATAGTTGGCATATTCTTCTTCAGATCTGTCTATAGTTCTGTGCAAAATTTTTCCAAAAAGTTATATTCTTCTTCAGATTGTCTGTCATAGTTCGCCAAATTTATCTCAAATAGTTGGGATATTTTTCTTAGATCAAGTCGGCCCTAGTTCTGCCTAAATTCAAATAGTTGGGTATTCTTCTTCAGATCAATGTTCCGCATAGTTCTGACATAATTTATCTCAAATAGTTGGATATTCTTCTTCAGACTGTTCTGTCATAGTTCACATAATTTATCTCAAATATTGGGATATTCTTCTTAGATCAATGTTCCGCATAGTTCTGTGCATAATTTATCCCAAATAGTTGGCATATTCTTCTTCAGATCAATGTTTGCATGTTCTGCACATAATTTATCTCAAATAGTTGGGTATTTTTTTCAGATCAATTTGTCATGTTTGCCCTAATTTATCTAAATAGTTGGATATTCTTTTTAGATCAATGTTCCCCATAGTTCTACAATTTTTCCCAAAAGTTGGCATATTCTTCTTCGATCAATGTTCCGCATAGTTCTACATAATTTATCCCAAATAGTTGGGATATTCTTCTTAATCAATGTTCCGTATAGTTCTGACATAATTTATCTCAAAAAGTTGGCATATTCTTCTTCAGATCAATGTTCCTAAGTTCTGCAATAAATCTCAAAAGGGATATTTTTTTTCAGATCAATGTCTTATAGTTCAAATTTATTCAAAAAGTTGGGATATTCTTCTTCAGATCAATGTTCCCCTAGTTCTGCACATAATTTATCCCAAATAGTTGGATATTCTTTTCAGATCAATGTCCTTTTATTCTGCCCTAATTTACCAAAAAGTTGGGATATTCTTTTCAGATCAAAGTTTGCATAGTTCTGACATAATTTTCTCAAATAGTTGGATATTCTTCTTTGATCAATGTTCCCATAGTTCTGTGCATAATTTATCTAAAAGGGCATATTCTTTCTTCAGATCAATGTTTGCCTAGTTCTGCATAATTTATCTCAAATAGTTGGTATTTTCTTCAGATCAATGTTCCCCTGTTTGCAATAATTTTCCAAAAGTTGGCATATTCTTTTTCAGATCAATGTTCTGTCAAGTTCTGCACATTTATCCCAAATATTGGCATATTCTTCTTCAGATAATGTTTTGTCATAGTTCTTGGGTAATTTTTTCAAATAGTTGGCATATTTTTCTTCAGATCAAAGTTTGATAGTTCTGTATCAAATTTATCTCAAATAGTTGGTATTCTTCTTAGATCAATGTCGTTTTAGTTCTGTGCATAATTTATCCCAAATAGTTGGTTTCTTCTTCAGATCAATGTCGGCCCTAGTTCGCCAAATTTATTCAAAAGTTGGATATTTTCTTCAGATCAATGTTCCGTTAATTTGCAAAAAATTTTTTCAAATAGTTGGCATATTCTTTTCAGATCAATTTCTATAGTTCTGCAAAAATTTATCTCAAATAGTTTGGGCCTTCTTCAGATCAAATTTCCCTAGTTCTGCACATAATTTATCTCAAATAGTTCTTTCTTCTTCAGATCAATGTTCCTTTTCGTTTGATAATTTATCTCAAATAGTTGGCATATTCTTCTTCAGATCAATTTCCTATTTACTAATTTATCCAAATAGTTTGGGATATTCTTTTTTAATTTCCTATAGTTCTGTAAAATTTTTCTCAAATAGTTGGATATTCTTCTTCAGATCAATGTTCCGTTTAGTTCTTTATAATTTTATCTCAAATAGTTGGATATTCTTTTTTTCAGATCAATGTTCTAAGTTCTCATAAATTTTTCTCAAAAGGGATATTCTTCTTGATCAATGGGTTTCCCATAGTTCTGCAATAATTTATTCCAAATATTGTTTTTTTTTTCAGATCAATGTTTCATAGTTCTGACATAATTTATCTCAAATAGTTGGAATTCTTCTTAATCAATGTTCCGCATAGTTCTGTGCTAATTTATCCCAAATATTGGTATTTTTTTCTTCAGATCAATGTTTTTATGTTCTGTACATAATTTATCTCAAAAGTTGGTTATTCTTCTTCAGATCAATGTTCTGTCATAGTTCTGCACATAATTTATCCCAAAAGTTTGGATATTTTTTTCAGTCAATGTTCCCGGTTTTGCCATAATTTATCTCAAATAATTTGCATATTTTTTCTTCAGATCAATGTTCCGTATAGTTTGTCATAATTTATCCCAAAAGTTTATATTCTTTTCAGATCAATGTTCAAAATTCTGCAATAATTTATCTCTAGTTGGATATTCTTCTTCAGATCAATGTTCCCTTATGTTCTGCATAATTTATCTCAAATAGTTGGGTTTCTTTTTAATCAATGTTGGCCCTAGTTCTGCACATAATTTATCTCAAATAGTTGGCATATTCTTCTTCAGATCAATGTTCCCCTAGTTCTGCATAATTTATCCCAAATAGTTGGATATTCTTCTTCGATCAATGTTCCCATAGTTCTTTCAAATTTTTTCCCAAAAATTTTCATATTCTTCTTAGATCAATGCTTCTTTTTTTTTTTAAATTT
>JADZMA010000166.1:0-45072 GCA_020796225.1 Arion vulgaris
GCACAGTGTTGGTATAAAGATTGAGTTTTTGCACAAATTAGAGAGATTTGTGAACAATAAAATTTTCACCGGTTTGCTGAACCTGAGTTTCATCTTTAATAAACATTAAATTCTTTTTTGTATGCTTTGAGAAATTATAATGATGTGTTTTCCACCCTTTGTTTGTTTGGTTTAAGGCCACACATTGCATTTTTGTGAGTAGGGTTTTCCCCTCTTTGTCCAGCCTTGTTTATACAGTTGGTATATCAGATTGTGTCCTAGAAAAAAACTTAAGTCTTCTGAGTCGTGGCCCCCCGGAAAAAAGGGCAGATATGATGAAAAGGAAAATGCTGAAGGGGGGGTTTTGTGTATTTTGAGGGGAACACATTTTTTTTAAAAACAATTTTTTTTAATTTCATGCCGGTATTTTTTAATAAAAAAATGTTTTTAATACGATAATATTTATGTTAAACTAAATGTGAATATAAAAAACCCTGATTTAGATGTTGTATTGCTTTTAAAATAAATTTTTATAAAAAACTAATGGAGATAAGTAGAGTTGTTTTTCCTTTTAGAATTTTTATTTGATCGCTTGAGGTTATTGGGGGCCCAAAAGTTAACGTGATTATCTGTTGTATGTAAAGATTATTGTTTTTTAACTAGGTTTTTTTTCTTTATCATCAAAGAATATGCACCCACAATACACCAACACAGAGTATAGAAAATGGAGGTGTTTTTTGGCCCTGATAAACGATGCCAGGCAGAAAGAAAGAAGTTAGCCCACAGAGTCATAGCAGGGGGGCTTTTACTAAATTTCATTTATGAAACAACAGCATACATACACACAAGTATACAGATATAATAAACATGCATACATCATTTGGGGTCTCTTGCTATGGTTACGCCTCATGTGAGGTGGAGGTGAACTGACAGCACCTCCTGTTCACAAGTGATTTTTCCCCAGAAACCCCTTTAGAATTGTTGCAGGATTTCCGGGTTTTTAGGCAATACTGGGAGTTGGTCCCCATTTCTGGGAGAGATACCATATATGGAGTAAAACCGTGCAATGAAGTCAACCCTCGTTTTAAAAACATCTTTAACCCGCCATTCATAGGTAGCTTCAAGTTTATTTAAAGACAGAATGATGAGTTTTAAGAACTCAGGGAAAGACCGAACCAATCAATACACCAAAAGACAGTGAACAAGTATTGGGGACTTCTGAAAACAAATACCAAACACAGGATTCAAACCACAAACCTTTATTTTTATCACACCCATTGCCTAACCCTACTGACTAGCGTTTTTAAAAACACAACCAGCTGACTGTCCTAAAAAAGAGCTTCACTAAGTTGTGACTTTCAGCATCTCAAACATACAAGCCCAAAAAGCTGATCGATGCGTTGTGCAAACAATGTTTGTTCGAATCTGACCTGATTAATTGTGTTTCAGACAACGCGTTTATTCTCTTCCACACTTAGTAAAAAATTTTACAATCACTGAATTTTTCATCCACTTTATTCTTTAATGCAACCACTTCTTCTTCAACGCCCATATCGACTCACTTGTTAACCACTCTGTGTGATTTGATGTGATCTGAGCCAAGAGGTTTTACATTGTTCCAGTATGAGCCCACGAGGGGCACAGACATCCATTTCTCAGAGGCTTTTATTTCCCAGGTAGCTTCCTAGCCCCACTGTTGCCTCTTCTGATACGCCTTGTACCCTTTCTTTAGCCTGTTACCCCCTTTGGTAGGGCAACAAACGACACCATTTTTCCCCCCGTCAGGGGCCTTCCTCTGTATTGTGTTCCAGCAGATTCATTTCCCTTTAGTTCTGCTCATCGCTCCTCCAGGTCGCCTTGGTCTTCCACGCGCCTACCTCTGAGTCCATCTCAGTGCAGTTTGTCTGGGGCCAGTCCCATGATCACATGTCCAATCCATCTCCAGCACGCTTCGGAATAGTGCCCATATTCTTGTTTGGGATCGTCAAACATTTGGTTCAGATAGTAGTCGCCAGACACGCGTAAGATTTTTGCAGAAGTTGTATGGAAAGGTGGAGAGTCTGGGCATATCCTTTTTCTGCATTCCAGATTCTGATCCGAAGCAATGTTGACAGCACACAGCGTTGTAGATACTAGTCTTGGTTCTGACGCTGTATTGGGCAGATTTCAGGCGTCTGAAGGGTCATGAATGCACGTGCCCACTTTAGTCTGCTTTTAATGTCAGATCCAGCGCATCCTTCATTGCAAATAAATTCCAAGATGGAAAGCGTTGCTTTCCAAGGTTTTACCAGGGTTTTACTAGTGCTGGGCGCCTTAGGTCGAGGTTATTATTCTTTGCTTCCTTTTGGTCCTGGCACCACACAGGCGATTTATTTATACAAGAATGTAAATCCTAGGTGAAGCTGGGTAGGAAAGTTAGTCCAGATATAGAATGACTTTTACCTCTTTAAGTCGGAGACTGTAATGGCAGGAGGACACTGATAATAAGAAAGCAGGCCTTCTGCACAAATCAGATGCTCATACTAGCGTTCTGAGTACACCTGGGAAAATTTTATCAGGCAGACGAGAGGAGAAGAAGAATGATGACATTTAATTAGAAAAAATCTTTCTGGCAATAATTATTGTGTCTATACAGAATCTCAAATAGAAATTGGCAGTGTTGAGCATGTGAAACTGAAAGACTGAAAAGAAACTTTAATGATTTGAGATATTTCAGAGTTATGGGAAGATGAGAGTGACCGCATTTGAGTGCTGCTGGTACACATAATAACAAGTCAGAGTTCAGAAAATTTAGTCTGACAGTATCAAATCTTTCTTCACTGTTCCATATTACTACTTGTTAAATCAATTTTTGTGACTTGTATGATCTGGAGACCAACAGCTTATTTGACTGCTGTGCCAGCTATGCACTGACACGCCTGCACATCTGACTGTAGGAGCTTTTTATTTAATAGGTATCTGCCCCTACCTCAGTCGCCTGGGACATGCCTGTGGTATCGCAGGTGCTCACTTTTTACTTCCCTTGAGTACCCCTGGGCAAGACACAGGCGACACACAGTTAATGAGACAAGACAGAAAACCACAGCCAAACTTCAACACACAGCCGAGGTGATTAAAGTCCAACTCTGAAATGCAGTCCTACTATAGGCAAGACAGACATGATCTGGGTGTGACAGGCCAATGTTGTGTTTTCTGTATTTTTAGACAGTCTACGGTCTCTGGCAGGCCTCAGCATAACAACAGATTAAGTCAGCCACATGCAAGTTCTGCCAGGTGTTGCTGTACCACCATATTTGGCAGCTCCTGGAGTGAGGTCTCGTGTATGTTGTGCCTATGCGCTTTTAGAGACACTACATACAAAGAGTGCATTTGAATGTATTCTACTCTCGCTCAGGTATTTGCACCTACTTAGCCAGCATCAATGTATCTAGGCCCTGAAAATCAAATCAAGCTCAATGGCACGGAACTATAGACTGACATCCAAATGATTCTGATTAGCACAAGATTATGTATTCATTTATGTTTTCTAAGGTGTAACGAGTGGGTAAGTATGGATATTTAACACTTCCACGCCGTTATAGTATTTCTCAGTTGTACGCATATTAATTCCATGGGAGTACAAAAATGTAACAGGTTATTTTTTCAAAATCATATCAAAATTCACTGCTTTCAACCCATCAATCTACTCAACAATAAATAAACATATATATCTATTATATTTCAATTTGAAGAAAAACTGGGACAACTTAATAGAATAACAAGGTTGAATACAATACATGGAATGTTTAGAAGATAACTAGGTAATACAGACAACATAAATAGAAAAAATTATAACTTGTTAGAAGACATATGCAAATACTTACGTGACATTAACACAGCATTCTCTACAAATTATCACTTATTTACTTCTAGAAATGATTTTGTAACTACCTTGTAGTCCATAAAACATTTTATGACACATATCCAATAGAAATGAAGATATGATGAAAGTTGACATCAAGCCCAGTTGGGCTTGATAACCATTATATTATGATATAGTTTTGTTTGATTCACTTACAAGTATTCTGATCGAATTGTCACTGGTTACTACATAGTACTACTATTATCTGAATTGTCCATTCATTTTCTTATAAAAGAATCACGCTGCTCGAGACACTTATTGTCTGAAGGGTCTGTCAGCACATTGAACTGTTTTACAAAATTGGGCAAGGTCAGGTAAAGTAAGAATAAGCAAACTTGAAGCAAATCGGAAACAAGTGAATGAACAATGAATCGAAGAGATATGACGTGCTATTAAAATGAAGGACCTGGAAAATACTATTAAAACTAAATTAGTAGATGTGTGAAACTAGAAAAAGACTTTTATAAACGAAAACAACTCGAACGGGCGTACCCAAACAATCAAAACGGCGTATGGAAACAACTTGATGGCGAGAGTGTATGGTTTAAAGCGGAGAGTTAATATGTGGAGGAAACATATGTAAGTGAACATAAATAATACAGAAGAGCCTTCGATATCATGGACAGAAAAGAGAATCAATAAGATCTATCCAGAAAGAATTTCAAAATCAAAGAAACTACCTGATGTTACAAAATAATTCGATGCTACAATAAGATTAGAGATAATTAAAGATTTAGATACAGAGACACGTATGGCTGAAAAGACCATCACGGAAGATCGCATCCAACAAAGAAGAAGAGGAAGACCACCGGAGAAGACGCATTCGGATGAATTGATTATGGTTTATACGACCACTGCAGATAGGACATTCATCCAAGGATATAGAACTGGTGACTGGTTAAGGGTGTAACAAAGTTGCGCCAGGACAAGCTTACGATGATGATGATGAATGTAATTACTTGAGACATTACTGTACGTCATTATCTCAGTACTTTCTTTGCCACTATACATTTTTCGCTACCATTTTAATTGTAAAGGCTGTTACTATATTTAGTATGGTTTGTTTATGTGTATTTTTCTTAGAAGCTAAATGTTTAGTAAATAAAAATGTCAACATAGTAAACTTTCAAGTAGGCCAGAGAAAATACAGAAGATTCAGATTCAGAGAACTCAAAGATCTCTTAATAGGCAGAAGCTGAGTGTGTGGGATGAGCATACAGATATCAATGATCAGCAGTTTCAATATTTATGTTAATAATAGATAGTCTCCACAGTTACTTTGTTCGCCTTCAGGGAGCCACTTGGAATATTTTTCAGAGATCCCTGGAGTTCCTAGTCCTGTTGGGGACGGGCTGACAGAACATAGACCTCTGTTCGGGTCAAAGGTTCATGAAGCAATGATGTGCCATGGTTAGCAAAGGGTGGGCGCACCACATCTGCCTCTACTCTCCTAATGCTGTGACCCTGGGAAACAGACTCCTCTGTCTCGCCCAGCTAATGTGGGGCAGGGATCAGAGAACTACTGGTAGTGGTAGTAAAGTACGTAAGAATGCATACCCATATGAACAAAATACACAAATCTTCCTGGCCGTAAGCAGTCTAAACAAAATAACATTCAAGTAGCTTTCTAATAAAAGAAACATATTAAACGCTTCTGACATAAACTCCTACTACTTCCTGAGTAAGGGCCCAACACAAATCGTAATTCTCGAACATGAGACTCCACACAGCTCGACACCAGTTTCTTCTGCCGATGGGGACTAGTAAACGCAGGCGCGACGTGAGATGCATCCAGTGACGCAAACGTATGTCCACATAGGCTTATACTGAATCCCTGAGGAGGCAACACAAGCAGCTCTGGGCTGGGCAGTCGTGGCAATAAGCTGATGCGAACGACAAAAAGCTCACCGCAGTGCTCGCATAAAGGAGGGAAGATTGTAGCCACTTTTGGCATCGTGGCATGAGAAGATGATGATACTGGTATTGGTTTATCTTAGCTTAAAACAAAAGTTGTGGTTTAGGTGCATAAATTAATTATTTCTCCCTGGGAAAACCGCAAGGTACTGAAGGCATAACACCAATATACCCCAAGAACTGAGGTGAGATGCTTAACGAACTGCCAGCCTTGGGGCATGGTGATTTTACGTAGTCTTCTTTCTAACCAGGCTGCGAAGCCTCACTCTTGGGCAGCCAATGCCAGCTGTAGAATCTGCATGTGTCTTGTGATCAGGAAGACTAGTAAGGGTGCTGTATCAGATGGGTGGTGAGGAGTTCTGGTCTAGGCTTATGTAGTCCAGGAGCATTCAAGCAAGATATGCTGTACTGTCTCTACATGAGGATCACATCTTTCATGGCAGGTGTGTGGCTTATTCTGTGTAGGTACCAGTCCAAATATGTCCTGTTCTGAGACTGAAAGATAGTGCTGATCTTTTCTTTGCAGCAGACGAGGCTTGTCCCAGGTTTGGTCTATCTATCTCTGCACTGCATGTCCTGACCAGTCGCCCCTATAGCCCATCGTGTTCAGCCAATTTTCTGGAGTTGTTTTTCTGAATCTGTTGATACTTTGTATGCCAACAGGCTTGTCTATTTGTATTTTGATATCCCTGCTTCACAGATGATTCACTTTGTCATTTCTGGGAGGCTTGTGTGCTCAGGAATCTACTGTAGAATGACATTACATCAAAGGGATGAAAATCAGACGTGATGACTACCAATGAATCATCTTGACTCGATTTCGCTGCTCCCCAAAGTTTGTAGTGGACCGTGAGTCAGTGAATACTACTGTGTCTTGGACAATATTCTTCCAGGTGTTCAACTGCTGGCAGACCAGTTCGCTGCAGCCGGTTCATGGCTATAATTCTGCCTCATAGTTGGTAAACATATTACCACAAGGAGCACAGTAACTATAGGTAGTTCCATCTGGATATTCACACAGTATGGCGCCGCCATTTAAGTAGTGGCTTTGAAAGCTGAACCATCAGTGCAGGTGCACGGATGTATAGTTGGATAACCGTCTACGGTTCCAGTGAAGCAAAGCAGGTTTTGATGCAGATCGCAAGTGTTGCTTTGTTTGAGGTTTTTGTTGATGATGTATTCTGGATCAATGGTTGTTTTGATGTTTAGCCTTCGCGGTGGGCCGGGCATCTGAAAATCGCCCTCTGTCAGTTGAGATGGTAGTGTTCTTCGAGATTTTTCCCAACTTCCATGCTAAATGATTTTGCTGATTCTTTGATTTACTTCACCCGTCAACAGTTTGTCTGTTGGGATGGTTTTTCCATTTTTATATCGCCTCGACCGTTTCTACATTATGCCCCGCCTCAACACCCAGTGTAACTGGCGCTGTTGGCGCTTATTTCACGTACAGCAGTTGGGGTCGTCGTTTCCCACTCCCACATATAAACCTGAGACCCTGATTCTGGCACTCTGTCCAGGATGCTGTGATGTGCTCACTGCTATAGCTTGGAGAGGCCAATACAGTTTGTCCATTGCAGATCCATAGCTAAGACATAGCTGCTCTGGCAGTTTTTTGTCTGTAATTTCCAGGTGGTACTGAGGTAAGTCTCAACCACAAGGAGTCTTTAGACGTTTTTCTTTTATGCTGTTAATGTGTTCTGTTATCCTCAGTTGTTTGTCTCAACTTTGACTCTGCAGGTAAGTCGGGTTTTTTCAGCAGTGCTCCATCTATTGCAGTCGGGGAAAAGGTTCTTTTTGAGTTGTTTTTGGGGCCAAGTGGAGAATGTAGAGATACATTAGTTTTCGTCTATTGACTTCCTGCAGTTTCCATAGTTATGAATATAGCTGAGATGGCAAGGGTTCGGCTAAGTTTGAGCCCTAGCAGTACAGGTATTTCAGCTTGTCCATATTAAGGTTTATCAGCAAAAAGGGCTGGGTGTTTAGGAAGGGATGAACACATGAAGATGAGAAAGGGCAGCTAAGGGCAGAGCCCTGTGAGCCTTCCTCTAGCAGCTCTTGAGACATTGTCCACCAAAAGATGTCTAATGATCCTGTTTTTGAGAAAGCTTATCCGCTGTAAATATCTTTCCATGGATCCCCATATATTAGAGCATTTCCTAATAAGAGGTTCCTTCCTCCAGACTCATATGTTATTGCAAATCAGATGGAAAATCACAAGGGTGCTTTTCATTCTGGAATCCATCAATTATATTCGCACAAGTCTGAAGAGTTGTCTTCTGTTCTGCAGCCCTTTCTAAACTGCCTGGGTATTACACTACAATAAGTTTTTCAAGCCACCAACAAAGTCAATATTAACCACTTCCGCCAGCTTCTAAACATGAGGTCAGACTTATAGCCTGCACCAGGTCGCCTACTGGCTCTTTCTGAGGATGGGAGTGATATTGCTGTTCGCTACAGCAGGTATTTCTGCCTCCAAGTTCTACGAGAAGAATAGCGACATCAGTTTCAGCCTTCTTGCTCTGTATATGCAAATATTTGTTTCTGACCTGATACCACGAGGTTGATGCTACAGGCCTCAACAAGTCTCTCTCTCCCTCTTGTTGTACCTTTGTAACCTAGTGCTGCAGGGCATTAAAGCCTCCTGCAACAATTGTTCTGGTGCAGAAGGGTTCCGGAACGGCTGTTTGTAGCAGTGTAGGTTATGACAATAGATGTTATGTGTTGGTATCTCTACCCACCAAACCACACTCTGGATGCATCTGGGCAATTATGTTGTTGTGTGGTCTGTTGTGGGACTTCGCCTGGCACATCATTTCATCAGTGTTTATGAGGTCCTGACATCTAAGCTGTACTCGACGGCAGTACTGGGTGTGCAAACCCAGATGCACCTTCTTTTGAGGTGAAGATACTTTAGATAGATGACAATATGTGACACTACTGTTGCAGAGTTCGGGAATCATCTTTATTCCAGAAGTCTCTGATATGTTTATCTGCAGTATAATGACCCCTTACGTCATTTTTCACAACGGAGCGAGGCTTCTACTTCAAGGCAAGCGCCGGGATCTTGCTGACGAGGCTGACGTCTTGTTTTCAGGATCTATATTTGTAGTGCTGTATTGGCATTTATGTCTTGGAGCTGTTGCAACACTGTATCCTGAAAGAGTTGCCGTATTACAGACGCACCCTGGATCTGGGGGCCCCCCGGCAGTTTCGGCAGATATGTGGTAATCAGGGCGTCACTGGATCGAACTTGGGAGCATGGTTCATCACAGTATAATCCGCCAGTCATAGGTGCACCATGCCTGCAGGCCTTATCACTAGCCTGGTTCTGGCCATTTCAACAATGCTTACGCGCCACGTCATGCACAGGTGGGTTTTTGTGCATCTCCGACCATCCGTACTATTCCCCAACACATTAGAGTCCACCTTCACCATGGTCCCCAAGCAGTGACCTTATTCGGCCCAGCAACGCCAGTGTCTTATCACCTCTGTCACAACTGGGAAGGAAGTGGAAAGGGATTGGCAAGGTAAATGGGACAGAAAAATGGGGGACGTGAGGTTAAGCAGATCATTCCCACCACCTCATGTTGTTTAGCCAGTCAGCCGAGACTGTTGTCGCGGGTACGTGACAAACATTGAGCCAGGGGGTGAGAAGTGGGGACTGAAGAGATCATGACTATCCGTGGGACACACCCAGGACACGCTGTCATTTGCAGAGGTACTAAATCTCATTTCTCTTCTTCGTTCCACACCCTACTATTGCAGCTCTACAATTCAACATCCCCGGAAGAACTGGGCTGGTGATAGAGGGCAGTGAAAACTTGCTGCATTGAGCTAATGCCATTGAAACGCACCTCATATTATTTAAAGCCATTCATACGTGCGTCTTCGAGGTTAATCGCAACACTACTATCAACTGCGCCAGAAGGGCTAAAGAAAAATGTTCACCCGGATCAAATTAAAAGCGAACGATAAAGTAAGGTCGGATAATGTAAAGATCTTAGAAGATCCGTTCAACATTACGGGCGTCGATACTTTTACAAGGTGCGTTTATATTGAGTAGACGCCAACCAGAGGACAAGGCCATAAGCCTGAGAAAATGTTTCTAACCCTGAAACCATCACAGTCAGAAAGGGCATAATAGACTACTGTTCACAGAGATCACAACACCAAATACATAGCAGCAAAGTTGATCGAAAAGGCGGCATCCGGCCAACACAGTCGCAGAAAGGATCGCATCAGTGGGAAAGTTCATCTTAGAACGACTGAAACCGGACGTATGGTTTAGTCTACATGGGCGCATAATTGTCCTGACGAGACTACCCTGTTTGCTGAAGCGGATTCAATTATACATCACAAACAGAATGACTAAATTGGCTGTGAAGAATGATCGAGCAGAAGAAGAAGATCATCTGTCGCTGAGTACATAAAGAATCCATTGGCAGCTCAATCATGAAGCAGGCTGGCAGCCACCGCTCAGGTATAAAATTATAAAAAAACAGAGTTATAAAATTCCTCCAAATATTTTCTACACCTTTCAAGGTTACATTAGACCCTTCTACTACAGAGTTATCTACTGTCGCGCAGATCTTCCGTAAGAGAGATCGAACAATATGGTTATCATCATGCAATGGGATGATGTTCTCACCAATCATTCATACAGCAGCAATAAACCATCATTACATCTTTTCTGGTGATTCTGCAGGTTGTTGAACAGATGTCCAAAAAGTGTAAAGAAGATTTTAATTGTCATAGTGAACCATAATAAGTATTTGGAGACAGATGACCAGCAGGCCAATTGACAGTTTAAAAAACAGACAAAAAGGAGAGGGAGAAGGTCAATGTAGGCAAGGGCAGAAATGCTACTAGACATTTAATGTCTATTAGTATGAAGAAGTCTGACTGATCTGATGAAGTAGGTTCACCAAAAAAATTTAAATTAGATAAAAATATCACCCTTTTCAAAGAGCCTATTTATATAAATTTCAAAATCGTAGAATAGATTGCATATAAAATAATTATATTTTAAAGTGTTGGTTCATCATAAAAATGACTTGTCCTGAGCAGAACTTTTTGCTACCATAACAGTCTTCCTCGACTGCTGATGGGCTGATGTCCCTGCTCGCAGTCAGCTATGTTCAAACCCATCAGTTACATCTCTTAATTCATCTTCTCCTGTGGTCTGCTCTTTCTTTCTTTGCCAGATGCCCCTTTCCATGATGCCCTTCTCCAGCCCTTCTGACTCTTTTATGATGTGTCCAAATACCTCAATTTTTCTTCTTATTTCCAGTTTTCTTTTGATTTTAAAAGTCTTGATAGATCTATTTGTTCTTTCTTCCGCCCATAATATACTGTTTCTATAATTTTTCGCAACACTTATATTCTAAAAGTGACATATATGTTTCACTGCTCATTAAATAAAAAAACCATGCTTCACTAATCATACTTCCTTGCACAACATACATGTTTCATGCATTCTAAAATTCAAAATATAAGAAGCAAAAACATGCCAATGGGTGTATAACTTCATTCAGATAGCCTGTTTCAGAAAAATCTATTATCCTCTGATTAATTATGTAGATTCAAACATGATTATAGAACGAAAAAAATAGAATAATCCATAATTCATCACACCATCCTATAAATTTAAGATAAAAATAATTACAATATAGTAGACAGATGATAACAGATACTTAGAAAGATTTTAATAATTTCATCGCCTAAAGCTGCAAAACCAGCTCGATGAAGCAAGATCTGAAACAAGCAAAGAACATCGCTTTCTAGAGAGTATAATTGTAGTGATGTGCACAAGGATTTAGAGGTAGATGGAGAACTTAAAACTGAGACAAATGGGTCGTTATATCCAATGCTGTTTGAGACACTTGCAAATCTCAAGGTAAACAAATGTTGGAACTATTTTTGGTTTATGTTTTATAGATGTCCAAAATCTTACAATTTCTTTCTTCTGTCGCCCACATCGACCACTCTGCATGATTTGTATAGTGATCTGAGCTTCAAGAGCATTGTAACATTGTGCCATTTATGCGCCTATCAAGTAGGCCAGCACATCCGATTCTGGCGCTGCTTTTTATTTTACTAGAGTAAAGATCCTAGGGTCATATCAGTAGTACATACACCTCTTGTGACATGCATTAGCATGGTACAATTGTTTCCTCAGGGCCCCGGCACACAGGCTAATTTTACACTTAAAATGTTTTATTTATTACTACTTTATATTTACATTTATGTTACTTTACTTTATTATTATAGGCTATGTTTTGTGTGTGTTTAACTATTTTTGTCACTGACAAAGATATAATAACCAGATCGTGCCGATGGGCAAGCTTACCTGATACCTAAATTGGGGTGTAAAATAGAACCACTGTTACCTGTCCATAATGTCGTAGAGGCTACTATGAGGTTGGGAAATCGTGCGGGCTAATACCTACACTGTAAAAAACACTAAGTGTCTACAGAACCGAGAGAACCCAGTAAACGCTACGTAAAACCGACACATCGTCAAGGATAAGACCAGAGCCCAAACATAAAGACGTGGATTTGAAAATACTAATTAATGCTATACAATAAACAGATTTGGCATGATAATTTATGGTGAGATTCGTACATCAGGTTCAATGAATCAGCAGAGAGCAGTGGGATCGGGTAGGGGCTGACAGTAGCAATGTTTTCACGAATTGTCGTTGAAATTAAAACCAGTCGATTTTTATTCCCAAAGCGCTCTACCTCACAGAAAATTATTATTTGGACTGAACTAGTCAGACTTTGATAGAGGACTACATGTTAAATATTAAATGTCTAAAAACAGAACTCGACTCCAGAAAAGACAACTGCCCCACAAAGAAGTCGTTTCTCTCACAGAAAAATGATCACATCTATTGAGAAAAAAAGGTAGTCAAAAAGACAATTGCATCTAACAATGAAAAATGCACACATGAACTGGAACATATCCATATGCTTCACCTATGACTGCAACGCAAATATAAATGTCATGCATCTACTTCGCCATACACCACCCCATCAATTAAATTAAATTATTGTGTTAACATTGTTCAGAATAATAAGAATAATATACTATGCCACCTGCATTGATAGCCATTTTTTGCACACAATCTTTAAACACAATACTGAAACTATACTGAAGAAAATCTGACTATGATTTTAAAAGATATCCTGACTAAATTTCAACAACACACTTCAGAATCAAATGAGATAAAATACACAACTGTAAGGAAAAAGAGGCTAAAAAAATCTGGAAGTGATAAAGAAATGCAAGTTGCAGACCAGATTAGTTAATACCAGCACGCAAAGACAAAGGTAACCATGCACCACTTTTACGCTTTAGTTGAGATTTCCTGACTGTAGGTTGCAGACGCACTGAGGAAAATGATCCATCATGCATGAAGAATCCACATCAGAGCATTTAAGTGTGGTGTTTATTTAACAATACCCTAAATTTATTGATGCATCTTTGAGGTTAGTTGTAGTCTCTCAAGAACAAAGAATAGCAAACACTATGACCTATAAGACAAGACTTCCGACTAGGAAGATACCTCTGTCAATAAAAGTGCTACAGAATGGATTTATTGGCCTACTTTTGTGCTTACGACTGGCATAACGCATACTGTCTGCAGACCCCAACACAGCTCACAAAGAGAAGTGGCTATAAAAATGATATGGAGGTTCAATAGTTAATGATGAATCAAAGAGCTGAAACTATTTTTGCGCTTTTGTCATACAAAATATACAGGGACCAGCAGAAATAGTGGCCAATAATAATTATTTACAGACAGCACAGACAGGCCAAACACATCCTACAAGATTGTCACCTGATGAATCAACTGCGGAAAGAACATTGGCCAACAGAGATAACACCGCATGTTTAGCCATTTGGAAGTCTTGATAATAACAACACAACATACATTCAGAGAACTGACTCATTGTAGACATTTTGCACAACATAAATGGAATCTTAGAATTTAGATGACAATGTGCATTGTTTAGAAATCTCTCTTATCCTTAGACGTATGTGAAGGAAACAGAATTAGAAGGAAAGAAAGAAAGATAAAAATAAATATATTGTAAATCTATTTATATAGAACTGTGGTAGAAGACTAAATAAATAAAAAGGACTAACATCATTTAGTTTTTCCAGTAGAATATTTAGTCTACCCTGACTACTGATTATATGGAGCAAGGATGATAATTTACATTATATATCATTTAGGTTTTATATACAATTGAGCCTCATATTTATACTATGTTATAGAATTCCTATGAGATTTAGATACATACATAGTTATGTTTATAAATGTATTCTGTTGAAGTTGTAAACAATGTTATTTGCTAAGATAACCCTTTCATCAATAAGTAATCCAACCAGTATTGACAGCTTGATGAGAAAGAGGCCAGATGGAAGAAGAAATTAGAGACATTTATGATAAGCTTAGAGTCAAATATCTAGGTGTGAAAGCACAGATTTTGGAATCATCATGGTGGTAGTTTTAAGAAATTTAATTACTTATTTTTTTCTCTCCCCAAGTTTATTTAAGCGCGATAATTTAACTGTCTGTCTTTTTTTGATCTGTTTTGTGTGAGTTGTCTGTCTGCTGTTGTTGGGTCCTCTATTCATTTCCAGATTGATGATATTTATATTTAATATATTTTGTGTTGTTGACAAGAACATCACTGAAACTGCAAATACAGAACAGAAATTGGTTATTTTAATATAAAAATATTACCATGTTAAAGAAGACTTATTATGGGAGGAGACATCTCATATATATAAGATAAAGACCCCGAGTAAGATGGATCTGTGATGCAAACTGATGATTTGAGCAGAGGTCATGAGATAGATACACCTGAAGAACTGTTGGAGAGCAAAGTTCTGCTGAGAACAAGCTTGCTATTTGATGATGTCATGAAAGTTCAGCATGGTTATCACCAATATTTCCTGTATTATGTCTAAAAAAATAATAAACTATTTCAAGTATCTTCTCTGCTCGTTGTTGTTCAACGTCCCACACAAGAACTGTCCTGATGCTGTTGTTGTGTTTGTTAGTCTATCAAGACTTCAAACAAACTTTGATGGAGTTGCTTGTCTTGTTATCCTAGTGGTTCTTCTGCATGCCGATTCATCAGGGAAGACACCTTACATGATGTGTTCGGCCGTCTGTCTACATGCGCCTATGCGATGGAACCATGTGTTAGTACACCGTGCAAGATACATACTTTTATTTATTTGAAATATGTGCAGTTTTTCCAGAATAGTTGAGTCTTGCAATCTTGACTCACCGATTATATGGAGCTGATGATATTCTATTACATACATCATTTGTAGATAGGTTTTATACGCTTATTCTGATACCCATATGTTATACCATGATGTAGGAATTGGATATGAGATTTGAGATTCTTTGAACTTAAATGATAAGAGAGCAGCCTGACCGCCGAGAGAAGTAGCGAAAAGAAAGAGTTAGGAATCGAGACCTCTATTCTCGAAAGGGTTAACAGCCTGGAACAAAGGTGTGTAAGAATAGAACCGACTGTTACTGCCACGTGACATGTCGAAAGAGGTGACTAAAGAGGCTGATGTGGGGCCAAGCACCACACAGCAAAAACAGCAGACGGCTACAGATTGGAGAGCGAACTGAAAGAATATATTGAAACTGACACATCGCTGAAGATAAGTTCCAGAGTTCCAAATAGTGCTGAAGATGTGACGAAAACACATCACCAATGCTATGACGCATGAACAGATTTGAATATTGAATATAATTTTTGAAAAACTGGTACATCGGTTCAGGTTATGATCGTAAGAGTGAGAGAGACCCTCAGGATAATTGAAAGATTCTTCTTTCCCTGGGTCCTATTTTACTGCCACTAAGATAAGAATAGTTTGATAAAACACACGGTAGCGCTTGTTTACAGGTTTTTCAACATTTGTTATTATGGAGGCCTACTGCGGGATATCATTTGCTTTATATCTACTGTATGGAGTAATATTGTTTTTGAGGTAAAATTGTTTGTTGTAATTCAGTTTATAGGATCAAACCATTTGAATTTGTTGTCTCTTTAGATGAAGCGCTTGTAGTGCTGATGTGCAACTATTATATTCTATGTGACACTTAATTTCAATAAGTGATTAGTTCTATCGCTTAATGAACAGTGTTAAGGTTATTGATCATACAAGAGACAATCTCTGCGCAGAGACTAAATCTAAACTACACAAAAACATTTCCATAGAATTGCTTGATGCTTTTTGTCAAAAATGTGTCTATGCTGTGGAGGAATAGTTTTTCCAGGATGATTTAGTCTGTTTTTAATCGTCGATTATATTGTTATGATGACATGACTTTGAGATAAAAACCATATATATGTAGCCATGTGATGATTCATACTTATTCTGAGCTCCATTGTGTAAAAAGAATTACACAATAAGTTTACATTTATAATGAAACTTGTTCAAGTTTGATAGAGAACAAACTTGAAGCAAAAGAACATGAGGGAGGTGAGCCAAGATTTATGGAACTATTTAGGCACTAAATAATATACATATTTTTGACTGTTTTGAAATGTAAGGAAATAAAAAGGACAGATTTGTATGTTTTTCACACACTGTATTTCTTTATGAACTCAGTAAATGTCTCATAGTTTTATTACAAATATGATATTTTAATGAAATTGAATTGTTTATAAAGTTATTTAATTTAACTTTTGCTTGATCATAGATTATGTGTAGACATGACATGTACTGTTATACTATATATACTTGTGATGGATTCTATACTTATTCTGAGCTCTAATTGTTTAGAATATAAATATATACTTTATTTTTACAGAAACACAGACAAAATCTATGCGAGCTAGCTATCTCTCATACATTCAATATGCATGTTATACACATTGAATCAACTCAAAATGAACATTGATACACTTAGTAATGAAGCAGATAGTAAACATGAATTATAGAAAACAAAATATTGCCCTCCTCAAAAATGTAATAACTGAAATTGAATGAGTACATAGACCGCGATGACAATCTTATACCATGACTTAGATGGCTTTATACGCTTATTCGTTCCATTTGTATAATTATTAGAACATATGACAAATTATATTAGTGATTCTGGAACTTTTATTATATGAGTACCTGGACTGGTATAAAGAGAACAAAAGGAAATTAAGAGTTAGAGAACTAAGACAACTGTGAATGATTGAAAGATTATTCTTTTTCTTCAACCTGTTTCGCCTGTCAGCCAAGATAAGAACAGTTTGAAAAACAGACCCTTGTGTTTGTTTACAAATAGTACTTTTCACAGCTCTGTTACTGCTGAGGTTCTTTTATGATACTATTTTTTTGCTTTATATCTACTGTATGGAGTAATATTGTTCTTTGAGGTGTGTATTTGTTTGTTGCAATCCATGGTGTGGTCGAACCATTTAATTTGTTGTCTCTTTATTTGAAGCTCTCCAGTGCCGATGCACCCATTTTTCCAGCATTCTGCGATACTTAATTCTGTCATGATTAGTTTTCTATCACTTAATGTTAAAAAGAAGAAGTTATTGACTACAGTTGCAGACAATCTCTCTCATGTGCAGAGGACTAAATTAAGTCACACAAAAGAAACACTACTTGATGAATTACTTGATGCTTTTTGTCAAAACTGTGTATTTGTTGTGAGAGAGATAGCTTACCATGATGACTTAGCTCTGTTCTTTATAATCTCACCTAGGTCAGCACAAGGAAGTTTAGAGCGCCAGGCATTAGAGGAGAGTTTGGCTCTAGTCTCCTGTTTCTCACTCCACGGTGACTCCTGGTAACAGATGGTGCTTCTGAACTGGACAAGAGGACAGGTACAGGACAGATTACCTGGGGCAAGTAGAGATGCAAAAGGTAGTTGTTGGATGGGATCCGGCCTTAAATATATGATGAGCGAATCCCAGAGGACATAATGCTCGCTTCTCCCGGACATTGGGAAAGCAGAACAACATGTGAACCCTCATGGTCGGAACTCGGAGCCCACACATCTTCTCTCTTGATGCATTTCTGAGCCAGAGAATGCCGGGTGATGAGCTGGGCTGTGTTGGTCCTATGGATCAAAAGTTTGAATCAAACTATCAAAGGGACGCTAGCACGCTGCGGTGGCGTAAAATTCGGAGCCTGGCATACTTTCTTAGCATCATCAGAGCTTTATCGAAGGTTGAGGAACAGCAAGCTGGGTCAAGATATGTTAAAGCACCTGGTCTCATCACGAGTGGCAAAGGGGCACAAACCCAAAGCTGGCAAAGAGACGGACTGCTACTATAAATTGAGCCTATGCATGCTTTCTTGACGATTTCGATACGTTGATGAGTATACATGAAAGATTTGCACGGGCAACAGGATCAAGTCGAGTAGCCCAGTAGGAATTGACGGAAATGGTAAAGAAGGCACCAGGGCAGAGCGAACATGTCACGGCAAAGTCACAGGGTCTATCGAGGGGACAGGCTGACACGGCAAGAGGGCAAAGGCCCTCACCCATATGAGGAATACCTGGAAGCCCAGCAGAGGCAAATCCAGTGCAAGCGAAGGAGAGACGGAGAGCAGCAGGCAGGAAAAGGTCTGACTCAATGTATAGAACAACTGAAAGCTCAGCAGATAGAAGAAAAGGCTTCACACACGAACTACTGCTGCCTTGCAAAGCTGATTGGGGACAATTGAAAGAAGAAGGAGTAAACCGCAAACAGTCCTGGAACGGACGGCAACCATAAACATTAAAACGACCGTTTTGCGCTGGGCAGACATGCCTAAGCTCGAGGGCAGGCCGCCCAATGATCGGCTGCCTCGAAAGCATACTGAGCAACCTGATCATCTTAGGTTACGGTTGGGGATGTCAAAGATCAGTGGAAAGCTTAATCAAAGACACAATAGCTGGCTGAAATTCAACACCCCACCGAAGGATGGGCACCGAGCTCAAACAGGTGCTGAAGGTTGGTGAACGTATATTACGCCTCTGATGTTTTAGCTAGTTTACATATTTAATAGAATGATAGTGAAACTAGCCCAGAACGATCCAAAGAAGAACTCAACACATGGTACATGATGACATATTTTTTTACTATACAGGCATCGATGGACTCCCATACGTCATTCTGAGCTCCATTGCAAAGAATTGTTGATAATGCTTCACGCTTTATAATGGAAAACTGTTCAGTTTTGATGCAGTGGAATAGACTCTAAACCAATGAACATGAGGGAAGAACCAAGATTTATGGGAACTACTTAGGCACTAAAAACAATATATACAAATTTTGAACTTATTTTAAAAATGTAAGGAAAATAAAAAAAGGATAGATTTGCATGTTTTCACACACTGTATTCTTTTAAGGAATCAAAAATGTCCTTCATAGTTTTATTACAAAATATGTATATTTAATTTGAACAATTAATTGTTTAGGAGAGGCTATTACCTTGAATCTTTGCTTGGATCATGAGATTGCGTGTATTAAGATTGGTGTACTGTTATAACATATATACTCAGACGGACTTGATACGCCATTCAGAGCTCCCCAACTGTTTAGAATATAAATATATAATTTTACTTTTGCTAGAGAAACATGACAAAACTATGAGCCAGCTAATCATTCATACCATCTAATACAATGTTATAATACATTGAATCAATCCCCAAAATTAGAATATTACAAATTTTTGTTTAGAAATGAAGAAGAGATGATACACCTGTAAAAATATTTTAGGTCACAGAACTAATAAATAAAACTGGGAAATGTAAAGAGTACATGGGACCAAGTGATGATAACTTGCTCTATACCATATTGCAATTTCTAGATATTTTATACGCCATTTCTGAGTTTCATTTTGTAAGAATATTATAGAACATGTTAATAAATTTATAATAGATTCTGGAACTGTTATTGGCATGAGAGTAACTTGGACTGTAGTGAGAAGTAATAAATTAACAAGAGTTAGAGAACTGAGGACCCTGAGGATGATATAAACATCTCTGCTTTTCCTTGAATCCTGCTTTGCCTCTCAGCATCAAGACAAGAATAGATTTTATAAAAAATGTGACTTTATGCTCTATTTCATAAATAGTGTTTTTCACTGTCTCGTTTACAGATCCACTTTTGTGGACTTTATTTTATTTTACATCCACTGAGACGAGTAATATTATTCTTTGAGGCTAATTGTTTGCTGGTAATTTGCTTGGTAGGCCAAACCATTTAATTATTGCTTCTGATGAAGCCTTAGCACTGGATGGCAAATTTGTATTTTTCAGCATTTTAGAACTTTTCATTCTGTCAACATCTAGGCTTTCTATCGCGAATGTCAGTGTTAAAGGTTATTGAATCATAATAGCAGACAATCTTCACAGAGACTAAACTAAAACCATATTGCCAAAAACATTTGATAGAATTGCTTGATGCTTTTTTGTCAAAATGTGTCCATATAGAGTAAAGATAGCTTTCCATGACGTGATTTAGTCCTGTTCTTTTTTAATCGTCATTGCATGGTGCTGCTGACATACATATTTTAAAAAACTAGCATATGTAATACAGATGATTCTACACGCCATTCGAAGCCCATTGTGTAAAGAATTGTTGATAATAATATGCTTATAATGAAAACTTGTTAAGTTTTTGATGTAGGAATAGACTTGAACCAAAGGAACATGAGGGGGGGGAAACCAAGATTTATGGAACCATTTGTGGGTAATTAAATAATACACAATGGAACTTATTTTAAAATGTAAGGAAACACAAAAAAGGATAGATTTGCATGTTTTCACAATACTGTATTCTTTAAGGAACTGCAAATGTCCTCAAGGTTTCCATTACAAAATATGATATTTAATGAACAATTGTTTGTTTAGGTTATTTAATCTTCTAACTTGCTTGATCATAGATTATGGGGGGACATAATATGTACTGTTATACTATATATACCAGATGGATTCTATACGCTATTCAGAGTCTCCCAATTGTTTAGGGAATATAAATATAATTTTATTTTGCTGTAGAAAACATGACAAATTCATGAGCTAGCTATCATGATCATCTGAATATGCATGTTATACACATTGAATCAACCTGTCGAACATTGGCAGCTTGTTTAGAAATGAAGCAGATGAGACACACTTGTAAAAAAATACAGTATCACAGAAACCTAATAAATAAAACTGGAAATGCAGAGCACATAGACCATGATGATAATTTGTTTATACCCATATTTAATTGAGGATGGTTTTTACACACTATTCTGAGAGTTTCACTATAAGTAATTATTTAGGAACATACATATAATTATATTAGATTCTGAACTGAGCATAGCATGAGAGTAAACTTTGACTGTAGTGAGAAGTAAAGGAAATTAACAAGAGTTATGAACTGATGAGCATCTCTTAGATAATTTGAAGATTCTTTCCTAACTTGCTTTGTCTTCACACAAGATAGCACAGACTTATAAAACAGACTTTTATGTTCAGTTTATAAACAGTGTTTCACTGTCTCTGCTTTTTTGCTGTGTCCACTTTTGTATGGACTTATTTACGATATCCACTGTAGTAATGGGAGTAATACATCTTTTTGAGGTACCTGTTTGTTGGCACTTTGTTTATGTAAGCCAAACCATTTAATTTATTGTTTCTTGACAGAAGCTCAGTGACTGATGCAACTTATTTTTCCAGCATTCCTTTCTTGAACCCTTTCATTCTGTCAAGACTAGTTTTCTAATGCTTAATGTCAGTGTTAAAGTTACTGAATTACAATATAGACAATTCTCTCATGCAGAGGACTAATCAGAACTGGCCACAAAAACATTTTGATAGAATTGTTTGATGCTTTTGTCAATATAATGTGCTCTATGTTGTGAGGAAGATAGCTTTTTCCAGGACGATTTAGTCTGTTCTTTAATCGTTTATTACATGTATGCTATGACAGATACATTTAAAACTATATATGTAATATGATGATCCTATACGCTTACGCCCTGAGCTCCATTGTGTAAAGAATTGATACAAGTTTGATTTATAATGATGAACTGTTGATGATGAGGAATAGACTTGAACCAAAGGAACATGAGGGAACCAAGATTTATGGAATTATTTGGTAACTCAACAATATACAAATTTGAACTTATTTTAAAATGTATGAAATATTAAAAAGGATAGATTGCATGTTTTCACACACTGTATTCTTTTGATGGAATCAAGAATGTCTCAGTTTTATTAAGAAAACATGATATATTTTAATGTGAACAATTGTTTGTTTAAAAGTGGCTTAATTAACTTCTTGCTTGATCATAGATTATGTGGGGACATGATTATGTATCATACTTCATATATATCAGATGATTCTATACTGCTTTATCTGTGAGCTCCCTAACTGTTTATAGAACACAAATATATACTTTATTTTGTTGTAGAAACATGACAAAACTATGAGCTAGCTTATCGCCATACCACTTAATATGCATGTTATACACATTGAATCAACTCAAATGAACATTGGCAGTTTACTTATGAAATGAAGCAGAGATGAGACACACTTGTAAAAACAGACTACAAAGTCACAGAACCCAATAAATAAAACTGAAAACAGTAGGAGCATGGACCATGATGATAATCTGTCTATACCATATTTACTTTGGTGATGGTTTTTTATACGTACCATATTTGAGTTTCATTTTTTGTGTAAGTAATTATTTAGAACATACATACAATTTATATTAGATTCTGAATCATATTAGGCATGAGAGCAACTCTGACTGTAGTGAGAAGTAAAAGGAAATTGAACAAGAGTTAGAGAACTTATAGACCAGATGATATAAAGATTCTTCTCTTTTCCCAATCCTAAGTTTCTTTGCCCTGTACATCAAGACAAGAATAGATTTATAAACAGATTTAGTTTGCTCATAAATAGTGTTTTTCATCGTTCCTGAGCTTGCTGTATCCACTTTTGTGTGACTTTGATTTGGCTTATATCCACTGTATCGGAGAAGATATTCTTTTGAGGCGTGACTGTTTGTTGGCACTTGTTTATGTGGCCAAAACTATTTAATTTATTGTTCTCGGGATGCAGAAGTTTCAGCACTGATGTACCATTTTTCCAACATTCTTTCTGAACTCTTCATCTCTGTTATCAAGACTAGTTTTCATCATGAATGTCAGTGTTAAAGGTTGGAATCATAATAGTAAAGACACCATGTACAGAGGACTAAACTAAACCAGCTTCACAAAAACATTTGCTAGAATTGCTTGATGCTTGGTCAAAAATGTGTCTATGTTAGAGGAAGATAGCTTTTTTCCAGGATGATTTAGTCTGTTCTTTAATCATCGATTACATTGGTGCTATGATGATACATTTACTATATATGGCTATGTGATGGATCTATACGCCATTTCTGAGGCCCATTGTAAAGAATTGTTGATAATAAGTTTACGCTTATGATTTAAAAACTTGCTAAGTTTGATGTAGGAATAGGACTTGAAACCAAAGTGAACATGTGAGGGGGAAACTAAGACGAGGAACGTTTAGCACCAAAACAATACACAAATTCTTGAACTTATTTTGAAATTGTATGAAAATAAAAAAGGATAGATTTGCATGTTTCACACATCGTATTTTTTAAGGAATCAGTAAGAATGTCCTCATAGTTTATTACAAAATATGATATTTTTAATGTGAATATAATTGGTTTGTTTAGAAAGTTATTTAATTTTAACTTTTGCTTGATCATAGATCAGACATGACAACTGTTATACTATGTACTTGTGATGTATTTTATAATGCTTATTTGAGCTCCCAATTGTTTAGAATATACATAGACTTTATTTTTGTTGTAGAAAACATGACAAACTATGAGCTGCAGCTATCTCTCATAATTATCTAATATGCATGTTATAAGCATATTGAATCAACTCAAATGAACATTACAGTTTTTGTTTAGAAATGAAGCAGAGATGAGAGGCAATTTGTAAAAAAATATTGCAGTCACAGAAACCTAATAAATAAAACTGAAATGTGGTACATGGGACCATGATGATAACTTGTTTATACCATTTTAATTTGTGATGGTTTTATACGCTATTCTGAGTTTCATTTTGTAGTAATTATTTAGAACATACATACATTTTATTAGATTCTGGAACTGTTATTGGGATGAGAGTAACCTGACTGGTAGAGTAAAGGAAATCAACAAAAGTTAAGGAACTGAGGGGACTCTTAGGATAATTTAAAAATTTTTTTTCCCTAATCCTGTTTTGCCCCCCAGCGCCAAGATAAAGAATAGATTTATAAAACAGACTTTTATGTTTGCTTCATAAATAGTGTTTTTCACTGTCTCTGTTTTTTCGTGGTCCACTTTTTGTGTGGACTTTATTTTGCTTTATATCCACTGTATCGGGGTATATTATTCTTTGAGGCGCACTGTTTGTTGGTAATTTGCTTATGTGGCCAAACCATTTAATTTGTTGTTTCTTGATGAAACTCAGTACTGATGACCCATTTTTCCAACATTCTTCTTGAACCCTTTATCTCTGTCAAGACTAGTTTTCTTCATCGTTTTAAAGTCAGTGTTAAGGTTATTGGAATCAATAGTAGACAATTTCTCATGCAGAGGACTAAACTAAACCAAGCACAAAAACATTTGATAGAATTGCTTGATGCTTTTGTCAAAATGTTATGTTGTGAGGAAGATAGCTTTTCCAGGATGATTTATCTGTTCTTTAATCGTCGATTACATGGTGCTATGATGATACATTTTAAAAACTAATATGTAATATGGGTGGATTATAAGCATTCGGCTCCATTTAAAGAATTGTTGATAATGTTTACTTTATAATGAAAACCTTTTAAGTTTTGATGTAGGAATAGACTTAACCAAAGGAACATGAAAGGGGAAACCAAGATTTATGGAACTCTTAGGCATAAACAAATCAATTTTGAACTTATTTTGAAATGTAAGGAAATAAAAAAAAGGATAGATTTGCATGTTTAACACTGTATTTTTAAGGAACAGAAATGTCCTCATGGTTTATACAAAATATGATATTTAATGAAATTTTTTTGTTTAGGGATTATTTAATTCTAACTTTTGCTTGATATAGATTATGGGGAATGGGTTATGTACTGTTATACTATATATAATTTGTTGATGGTTCTATACGCCCATTCAGAGCTCCCAATTGTTTAGAATATAAAATAAATTTTTTTTGTTGAGAAACATGACAAAATATGAGTAGCTATCGCTCAATACCATCTAATATCATTTATACAATTGAATCAACTCAAAATGAACATTTAGCTTTTGTTTAGAATGAAACAGAATAGACACAATTTGTAAAAAAAATATTGCAGTCACAGAAACCATAAATAAAACTGAAATGTAGAGTAAGGGACCAGATGTAACTTGTTTATACCAATTTGAATTTGTGAAAAAGGGTTTTATCGCTATTTTGAGTTTCATTTTTGGAATTATTTAGAACATACATACAATTTATATTAGATTCTGGAACTGTTATTGGCATGAGAGTAACCTGACTGTAGGAGAATAAAGGAAATTAACAAGAAAGGAACTGAGGGGAAATCTTAGGAAATTTTAAGATTCTTCTTCCAACCCGTTTTCCTCAGCCAAGATAAAAATAGATTTATAAAAGATTTTATTTGCTTCATAAATAGTGTTTTTCATTCTCATGTGTCCACTTTTTTGACTTTATTTGCAATCCACTGTATCGATAATATTATTCTTTAGGCACTGTTTGTTGGTAATTTTCTTATGTGGCAAACCATTTAATTTGTTGTTCTTGATGAAGCTATACTGATGTACCATTTTTCCAGCATTCTTTGAACCTTATCTCTGTCAAGACTAGTTTCTTTTCGTTAATGTCAGTTTAAAGGTTATTGGAATCATAATAGTAGACAATCTCGTGCAGAGATAATAAACCAACCAAAAACATTTGATGAATTGTTAATGCTTTTGTCAAAAATGTGTCTATGGTGAGGAAGATAGCTTTCCAATGATTTAGTCTTCTTTTCGTCGATTACATGGTGCTATGATATAATTTAAAACATATGTAATTTATGGATTTTATACGCTTCTGAACTCCATTGTGTAAAGAATTGTTGATAAGTTGTTTTATAAGAAAACTGTTAAGTTTTGATGAGGAATGACTTGAACCAAATGGGGGAAACAAGATTATTTGGGAATACTAGGACAAACAATACAATTTGAACTTATTTTAAATGTAAGAAATACAAAAGGATAGATTTTCATGTTTTCACACATTATTCTTTTTTGGAATCAGTAATTCCCTAGTTTTTAAATGGATTTTTAATTGAACAATTGTTTGTTTGAAATTATTTAATTCTTTGTTTATCAGATTATTGGGGACATGATTATTTCTGTTATATATATATAAATTTGGATGGATTTATAGCTATTCAGAGTCCCAATTGTTTAGAATATAAAATATAATTTTATTTTGTTGTAGAAACATGACAAAATATGAGCTACTATGTCATACCATCTAATATGCATTTATCCCTTGAATCAACCAAAATTTAACTTGCAGCTTTGTTTAGAAATGAAGCAGAGATGAGACACAATTTGTAAAAAAATATTGAGTCACGAACCTATAAATAAAACTGAAATGTAAGTACATGGACCAGTGATAATTGTTTTTCCATATTTATTTTGTGTGGTTTTATACTATTCTGAGTTTCATTTTTAATAATTATTTAATACATACAATTTATTAGATTCTGGAACTTATTTATGGCCACTGGGGAGAGTGGAAATTAAAAGGTTAAGAACTGAGGAGACCTTGGAAATTTAAAGATTCTTCTTTTTAATCCTGTTTTGCCCTCAGTCAAGATAAGATAATTTATAAAACAGACTTTTATGTTTCTTCATAAATATGTTTCATGTCTCTGTTTGCGTCACTTTGTGTCTTTATTGCTTTATATCCACTGTTAAGTGTTATTCTTTGAGCACTGTTTGTTAGAATTCTCTGTATGACAACCATTTAATTTAGTGTCTTGATGAAGCCAAGACTGATGTACCCATTTTCCAGCATTCTCTTGAATCTTTTCTGTCAAGACTAGTTTCTATCGTTTGAAGTCAGTAAAGTTTTGGAATCTTAGAACAATCTTCATTCGAGACTAAACTAAACCAAGCCACAAAAACATTTGATAGATGCATCATCTTTTGTCAAAAATGTCTATGTTGTGAGGAAGATAGCTTTTCCTGATTTAGTCTATTCTTTAAATCGGTTACATGGCTATGATGATACATTTTTAAAACTATATTAATATGATGGATTCTAACTATTCTACTCCATGTGTAAAGAATTTTGATAATGTTTACGTTATAATGAAAACTTAAGTTTTGATGTAGAAAGACTTGAACCAAAGGAACATGAGGGGAACCAAGATTTATGGAACTACTTAGGCACTAAACAATATACAAATTTTGAACTTATTTTAAAATGTAAGGAAATAAAAAAAAGGATAGATTTGCATGTTTTCACACACTGTATTCTTTTAAGAATCAGTAAATGTCCTCATAGTTTTATTACAAAATATGATATTTTAATGTGAACAATTGTTTGTTTAGAAAGTTATTTAATTCTAACTTTTGCTTGATCATAGATTATGTGGGGGACATGATTATGTACTGTTATACTATATATAATTTGTGATGGATTCTATACGCTATTCAGAGCTCCCCAATTGTTTAGAATATAAATATATAATTTTATTTTTGTTGTAGAAACATGACAAAACTATGAGCTAGCTATCGCTCATACCATCTAATATGCATGTTATACACATTGAATCAACTCAAAATGAACATTGGCAGCTTTTGTTTAGAAATGAAGCAGAGATGAGACACAATTTGTAAAAAAAAATATTGCAGTCACAGAAACCTAATAAATAAAACTGAAATGTAGAGTACATGGGACCATGATGATAACTTGTTTATACCATATTTAATTTGTGATGGTTTTATACATGCTATTCTGAGTTTCATTTGTAAGTAATTATTTAGAACATACATACAATTTATATTAGATTCTGGAACTGTTATTGGCATGAGAGTAACCTGACTGTAGTGAGAATAAGAAATTAACAAGAGTTAAGGAACTGAGGAGACTCTTAGGATAATTTAAAGATTCTTCTTTTCCCTAATCCTGTTTGCCCCTCAGCTCAAGATAAGAATAGATTTATAAAACAGACTTTTATGTTTGCTTCATAAATAGTGTTTTTCACTGTCTCTGTTTTTGCTGTGGTCCACTTTTTGTGTGGACTTTATTTTGCTTTATATCCACTGTATCGGAGTAATATTATTCTTTGAGGCACACTGTTTGTTGGTAATTTGCTTATGTGGCCAAACCATTTAATTTGTTGTTTCTTGATGAAGCTCAGTACTGATGTACCCATTTTTCCAGCATTCTTCTTGAACTCTTCATCTCTGTCAAGACTAGTTTTCTTCTATCGTTTAATGTCAGTGTTAAAGGTTTGAATCATAATAGTAGACAATCTCTCATGTGCAGAGGACTAAACTAAACCAAGCCACAAAAAACATTTGATAGAATTGCTTGATGCTTTTGTCAAAAAAGTGTCTATGTTGTGAGGAAGATAGCTTTTCCAGGATGATTTAGTCTGTTCTTTAATCGTAGGATTACATGGTGCTATGATGATACATTTTTAAAAACTATATATGTAATATGTGATGGATTCTATACGCTATTCTGAGCTCCATTGTGTAAAGAATTGTTGATAATGTTTCAGTTTTATAATGAAAACTTGTTAAGTTTTGATGTAGGAATAGACTTGAACCAAAGGAACATGAGGGGGGGAAACCAAGATTTATGGAACTACTTAGGCACTAAACAATATACAAATTTTGAACTTATTTTAAAATGTAAGGAAATCAAAAAGGATAATTTGCATGTTTTCACACACTGTATTCTTTTTAAGGGAAACAGTAAATGTCCTCATAGTTTTTATTACAAAATATGATATTTTAATGTGAACAATTTTTGTTTAGAAAGTTATTTAATTCTAACTTTTGCTTGATCATAGATTATGTGGGGGACATGATTATGTACTGTTATACTATATATAATTTGTGATGGATTCATATCGCTATTCAGAGCTCCCCAATTGTTTAGAATATAAATATATAATTTTATTTTTGTTGTAGAAACATGACAAACTATGACTAGCTATCTGCTCATACATCTAATATGCATGTTATACACATTGAATCAACTCAAAATGAACATTGGCAGCTTTTGTTTAGAAATGAAGCAGAGATGAGACACAATTTGTAAAAAAAAAAATATTGCAGTCACAGAAACCTAATAAATAAAACTGAAATGTAGAGTACATGGGACCATGATGATAACTTGTTTATACCATATTTAATTGTGATGTTTTTATAGCTATTCTGAGTTTCATTTGTAAGTAATTATTTAGAACATACATCAATTTATATTAGATTCTGGAACTGTTATTGGCATGAGAGTAACCTGACTGTAGTGAGAAGTAAAGGAAATTAACAAGAGTTAAGGAACTGAGGAGACTCTTAGGATAATTTAAAGATTCTTCTTTTCCCTAATCCTGTTTTGCCCCTCAGCGTCAAGATAAGAATAGATTTATAAAACAGACTTTTATGTTTGCTCTATAAATAGTGTTTTTCACTGTCTCTGTTTTGCTGTGGTCCACTTTTTGTGTGACTTTATTTGCTTTATATCCACTGTATCGGAGTAATTATTATTCTTTAGGCGCACTGTTTGTTGGTAATTTGCTTATGTGGCCAAACCATTTAATTTGTTGTTTCTTGATGAAGCTCATTACTGATGTACCCATTTTTCCAGCATTCTTCTTGAACTCTTCATCTCTGTCAAGACTAGTTTTCTTCTATCGTTTAATGTCAGTGTTAAAGGTTATTGGAATCATAATAGTAGCAATCTCTCTCATGCAGAGGACTAAACTAAACCAAGCACAAAAACATTTGATAGAATTGCTTGATGCTTTTGTCAAAATGTGTCTATGTTGTGAGGAAGATAGCTTTTCCAGGATGATTTAGTCTGTTCTTTAATCGTCGATTACATGGTGCTATGATGATACATTTTTAAAAACTATATATGTAATATGTGATGGATTCTATCCTTATTCTAGCTCCATTGTGTAAAGAATTGTTGATAATGTTTCACGTTTTATGAAACTTATAAGTTTTGATGTAGGAATGAGACTTGAACCAAAGGAACATGAGAAGGGACCAAGATTTATGGAACTACTTAGGCACTAAACAATACTACAATTTTGAACTTATTTTGAAATGTAAGGAAATAAAAAAGGATAGATTTGCATGTTTTACACACTGTATTCTTTTTAAGGAATCAGTAAATGTCCTCATAGTTTTATTACAAAATATGATATTTTAATGTGAAAATTTGTTTGTTTAGAAAGTTATTTAATTCTAACTTTTGCTTGATCATAGATTATGTGGGGGACATGATTATGTACTGTTATACTATATATAATTTGTGATGGATTCTACCTATTCAGAGCTCCCCAATTGTTTAGAATATAAATATATAATTTTATTTTTGTTGTAGAAACATGACAAAACTATGAGCTAGCTATCGCTCATACCATCTAATATGCATGTTATACACATTGAATCAACTCAAAATGAACATTGCAGCTTTGTTTAGAAATGAAGCAGAGATGAGACACAATTTGTAAAAAAAAAAATATTGCAGTCACAGAAACCTAATAAATAAAACTGAAATGTAGAGTACATGGGACCATGATGATAACTTGTTTATACCATATTTAATTTGTGATGGTTTTTATACGCTATTCTGAGTTTCATTTTGTAAGTAATTATTTAGAACATACATACAATTTATATTAGATTCTGGAACTGTTATTGCATAGAGTAACCTGACTGTAGTGAAAGTAAAGAAATTAACAAGAGTTAAGGAACTGAGGAGACTCTTAGGATAATTTAAGATTCTTCTTCCTAATCCTGTTTTGCCCCTCAGCGTCAAGATAAGAATAGATTTATAAAACAGACTTTTATGTTTGCTTCATAAATAGTGTTTTTCACTGTCTCTGTTTTTGCTGTGGTCCACTTTGTGTGGTTTATTTTGCTTTATATCCACTGTATCGAGTAATATTATTCTTTGAGGCTTACTGTTTGTTGGTAATTTGCTTATGTGGCCAAACCATTTAATTTGTTGTTTCTTGATGAAGCTCAGTACTGATGTACCCATTTTTCCAGCATTCTTCTTGAACTCTTCATCTCTGTCAAGACTAGTTTTCTTCTATCGTTTAATGTCAGTGTTAAAGGTTATTGGAATCATAATAGTAGACAATCTCTCATGTGCAGAGGACTAAACTAAACCAAGCCACAAAAAACATTTGATAGAATTGCTTGATGCTTTTTGTCAAAAATGTGTCTATGTTGTGAGGAAGATAGCTTTTCCAGGATGATTTAGTCTGTTCTTTAATCGTCGATTACATGGTGCTATGATGATACATTTTTAAAAACTATATATGTAATATGTGATGGATTCTATACTATTCTAGCTCCATTGTGTAAAGAATTGTTGATAATGTTTACGTTTTATAATGAAAACTTGTTAAGTTTTGATGTAGGAATAGACTTGAACCAAAGGAACATGAGGGGGGGGAAACCAAGATTTATGGAACTACTTAGGCACTAAACAATATACAAATTTTGAACTTATTTTAAAATGTAAGGAAATACAAAAAAGGATAGATTTGCATGTTTTCACACACTGTATTCTTTTTTAAGGAATCAGTAAATGTCCTCATAGTTTTATTACAAAATATGATATTTTAATGTGAACAATTGTTTGTTTAGAAAGTTATTTAATTCTAACTTTTGCTTGATCATAGATTATGTGGGGGACATGATTATGTACTGTTATACTATATATAATTTGTGATGGATTCTATACTTTCAGAGAGCTCCCAATTGTTTAGAATATAAATATAATTTTATTTTTGTTGTAGAAACATGACAAAACTATGAGCTAGCTATCGCTCATACCATCTAATATGCATGTTATACACATTGAATCAACTCAAAATGAACATTGGCAGCTTTTGTTTAGAAATGAAGCAGAGATGAGACACAATTTGTAAAAAAAAAAATATTGCAGTCACAGAAACCTAATAAATAAAACTGAAATGTAGAGTACATGGGACCATGATGATAACTTGTTTATACCATATTTAATTTGTGATGGTTTTTATACGCTATTCTGAGTTTCATTTTGTAAGTAATTATTTAGAACATACATACAATTTATATTAGATTCTGGAACTGTTATTGGTATGAGAGTAACCTGACTGTAGTGAGAAGTAAAGGAAATTAACAAGAGTTAAGGAACTGAGGAGACTCTTAGGATAATTTAAAGATTCTTCTTTTCCTAATCTGTTTTGCCTCAAGTAAGATAAGAATAGATTTATAAAACAGACTTTTATGTTTGCTTCATAAATAGTGTTTTTCACTGTCTCTGTTTTTGCTGTGGTCCACTTTTTGTGTGGACTTTATTTTGCTTTATATCCACTGTATCGGAGTAATATTATTCTTTGAGGCGCACTGTTTGTTGGTAATTTGCTTATGTGGCCAAACCATTTAATTTGTTGTTTCTTGATGAAGCTCAGTACTGATGTACCCATTTTTCCAGCATTCTTCTTGAACTCTTCATCTCTGTCAAGACTAGTTTTCTTCTATCGTTTAATGTCAGTGTTAAAGGTTATTGGAATCATAATAGTAGACAATCTCTGCAGAGGACTAAACTAAACCAACCACAAAAACATTTGATAGAATTGCTTGATGCTTTTGTCAAAAATGTGTCTATGTTGTGAGGAAGATAGCTTTTCCAGGATGATTTAGTCTGTTCTTTAATCGTCGATTACATGGTGCTATGATGATACATTTTTAAAAACTATATATGTAATATGTGATGGATTCTATACGCTATTCTGAGCTCCATTGTGTAAAGAATTGTTGATAATGTTTACGTTTTATAATGAAAACTTGTTAAGTTTTGATGTAGGAATAGACTTGAACCAAAGGAACATGAGGGGGGGAACCAAGATTTATGGAACTACTTAGGCACTAAACAATATACAAATTTTGAACTTATTTTTAAAATAGGAAATACAAAAAGGATAGATTTGCATTTTTCACACACTGTATTCTTTTTAAGGAATCAGTAAATGTCCTCATAGTTTTATTACAAAATATGATATTTTAATGTGAACAATTGTTTGTTTAGAAAGTTATTTAATTCTAACTTTTGCTTGATCATAGATTATGAGGGACATGATTATGTACTGTTATACTATATATAATTTGTGATGGATTCTATACGCTATTCAGAGCTCCCCAATTGTTTAGAATATAAATATATAATTTTATTTTTGTTGTAGAAACATGACAAAACTATGAGCTAGCTATCGCTCATACCATCTAATATGCATGTTATACACATTGAATCAACTCAAAATGAACATTGGCAGCTTTTGTTTAGAAATGAAGCAGAGATGAGACACAATTTGTAAAAAAATATTTGCAGTCACAGAAACCTAATAAATAAAACTGAAATGTAGAGTACATGGGACCATGATGATAACTTGTTTATACCATATTTAATTTGTGATGGTTTTTATACGCTATTCTGAGTTTCATTTTGTAAGTAATTATTTAGAACATACATACAATTTATATTAGATTCTGGAACTGTTATTGGCATGAGAGTAACCTGACTGTAGTGAGAAGTAAAGGAAATTAACAAGAGTTAAGGAACTGAGGAGACTCTTAGGATAATTTAAAGATTCTTCTTTTCCCTAATCCTGTTTTGCCCCTCAGCGTCAAGATAAGAATAGATTTATAAAACAGACTTTTATGTTTGCTTCATAAATAGTGTTTTTCACTGTCTCTGTTTTTGCTGTGGTCCACTTTTTGTGTGGACTTTATTTTGCTTTATATCCACTGTATCGGAGTAATATTATTCTTATGGCGACTGTTTGTTGGTAATTTGCTTATGTGGCCAAACCATTTAATTTGTTGTTTCTTGATGAAGCTCAGTACTGATGTACCCATTTTTCCAGCATTCTTCTTGAACTCTTCATCTCTGTCAAGACTAGTTTTCTTCTATCGTTTAATGTCAGTGTTAAAGGTTATTGGAATCATAATAGTAGACAATCTCTCATGTGCAGAGGACTAAACTAAACCAAGCCACAAAAAACATTTGATAGAATTGCTTGATGCTTTTTGTCAAAAATGTGTCTATGTTGTGAGGAAGATAGCTTTTCCAGGATGATTTAGTCTGTTCTTTAATCGTCGATTACATGGTGCTATGATGATACATTTTTAAAAACTATATATGTAATATGTGATGATTCATCTATTCTGAGCTCCATTGTGTAAAGAATTGTTGATAATGTTTTTCGTTTTATAATGAAAACTTTTTAAGTTTTTATTTAGGGGAAAAGACTTGAACCCAAAAGGGAAAATGAGGGGAAAACCCAAAATTTATGGAACTACTTAGGCACTAAACAATATACAAATTTTGAACTTATTTTAAAATGTAGGGAAAAACAAAAGGATAGATTTGCATGTTTCACACTGTATTTTTTTTAAGGGAATCATAAAGTCCTCATAGTTTTATTACAAAAAATGATATTTTAATGTGAACAATTGTTTGTTTAGAAAGTTATTTAATTCTAACTTTTTTTGATCATAGATTATGTAAGGGACATGATTATATTGTTTACTATATATAATTTGTGATGGATTCTATCGCTATTCAGAGCTCCCAATTGTTTAGAATATAAATATATAATTTTATTTTGTTGTAGAAACATGACAAAACTATGAGCTAGCTATCGCTCATACCATCTAATATGCATGTTATACACATTGAATCAACTCAAAATGAACATTGGCAGCTTTTGTTTAGAAATGAAGCAGAGATGAGACACATTTGTAAAAAAATATTGCAGTCACGAAACTAATAAATAAAACTGAAATGTAGAGTACATGGGGCCATGATGATAACTTGTTTATACCATATTTAATTTGTGATGGTTTTTATACGCTATTCTGAGTTTCATTTTGTAAGTAATTATTTAGAACATACATACAATTTATATTAGATTCTGGAACTGTTATTGGCATGAGAGTAACCTGACTGTGGGGAAGTAAAGGAAATTAACAGGTTAGGCAGGAGACTCTAGGATAATTTAAAATTCTTCTTTTCCCCAATCCTGTTTGCCCTCAAAAGAGATAAGAATAGATTTTAAACAGACTTTTTTGTTTGCTTCATAAATAGTGTTTTTCACTGTCTCTGTTTTTGCTGTGGTCCACTTTTTGTGTGGACTTTATTTTCTTTTTATCCACTGTATCGAATAATATTATTCTTTGGCGCACTGTTTGTTTGTAATTTGTATGTGGCCAAACCATTTAATTTTTGTTTCTTGATGAAGTTCAGTACTGATGTTGTACCCATTTTTTCCCGCATTCTTCTTGAACTCTTCATCTCTGTCAAAAACTAGTTTCTTCTATCGTTAATGTCAGTGTTAAAGGGTTATTGGAATCATAATGTAGACAATCTCTCATGTGCAGAGGACTAAACTAAACCAAACAAAAACATTTGATAATTGCTTGATGCTTTGTCAAAAATGTGTCTATGTTGTGAAAGATAGCTTTCCCGGATGATTTAGTCTTTCTTTTATTGATTACATGGTGCCCATGATGATACATTTTTAAAACTATATATGTAATATGTGATGGATTCTATACGCTATTCTGAGCTCCATTGTGTAAAGAATTGTTTGTTTTCGTTTTTAATGAAACTTGTTAAGTTTTGATGTAGGGAAAAGACTTGAACCAAAGGAACATGAGGAAACCAAGATTTATGGAACTACTTAGGCACTAAACAATACACAAATTTTGAACTTATTTTAAAATGTAAGAAATAAAAAAAAGGGTAGATTTGCATGTTTTCACACACTGTATTCTTTTAAAAAATCAGTAAATGTCCTCTAGTTTTTTTACAAAATATGATATTTTAATGTGAAAATTTTTTTGTTTAGAAAATTATTTAATTACTTTGTTTATCATAGATTATTTGGGGACATGATTATGCTGTTATACTATATATAATTTGGGTGATTCTATACCTATTCAGAAACTCCCAATTGTTTTTGAATATAAATATATAATTTTTTTTTTTGTAGAAACATGACAAAACTATGAGCTAGCTATCGCTCATACCATCTAATATGCATGTTATACACATTGAATCAACTCAAATGAACATTGGCACTTTGTTTGAAATAAACAGAGAGAGAAAAAGGTGAAAAAAAATATTGCAGTCACAGAAACTAATAAATAAAACTAAATGTAGATACATGGGACCATGATGATAACTTGTTTATACCATATTTAATTTGTGATGGTTTTTATAACTATTCGAGTTTCATTTGTAAGTAATTATTTAGAACATACATACATTATATTAGATTTGGAACTGTTTGGGATAGAGTAACCTGACTGTAGTAGAAGTAAAGGGAAAATTAACAAAAGTTAAAACTGAGGAGACTCTTAGATATTAAAAATTCTTCTTTTCCCTTTCCCTCACGTCAAGATAAAAATAGATTTTAAAACAGACTTTATGTTTGCTTCATAAATAGTTTTTCCCGTCTCTGTTTTGCTGTGGTCCACTTTTTGTGGACTTTATTTTCTTATCCACTGCAGGGGGTATATTATTCTTTGGCGCACTGTTTGTTGGTAATTTGCTTATGTGGCCAAACCATTTAATTTGTTGTTTCTTGATGAAGCTCAGTACTGATGTACCCATTTTTCCAGCATTCTTCTTGAACTCTTCATCTCTGTCAAGACTAGTTTTCTTCTATCGTTTAATGTCAGTGTTAAGGTTTTGGAATCATAATAGAGACAATCTCATTGCAGAGGACTAAACTAAACCAAGCCCAAAAAACATTTGATAGAATTGTGATGCTTTTGTCAAAAATGTGTCTATGTTGTGAGGAAGATAAACTCAGGATGATTTAGTCTGTTCTTTAATAATCGATTACATGGTGCTATGATGATACATTTTTAAAACTATATATGTAATATTGATGGGTTCTATTCCATTCTAAAAATCAAGTAAAAATTTTGATAATGTTACGTTTATAATGAAAAAATTGTTAAGTTTTGATGTAAAGGGAATAATTAACCAAAGGAACATGAAAGGGAACCAAGATTTATGGAACTACTTGGCACTAAAAATATAATTTTGAACTTATTTTAAAAAGTAAGGAAATAAAAAGGATAGATTTGCATGTTTTCACACACTGTATTCTTTTTTAAGGAATCAGTAAATGTCCTCATAGTTTTATTACAAAATATGATATTTTAATGTGAAAATTTGTTTGTTTAGAAAGTTATTTAATTCAACTTTTTTTGATCATAGATTATGTGGGGGCATGATTATGTACTGTTATACTATATATAATTTGTGATGGATTCTATCCTATTCAGAGCTCCCCAATTTTAGAATATAAATATATAATTTTATTTTTGTTGTGAAACATGACAAAACTATGAGCTAGCTATCGCTCATACCATCTAATATGCATGTTATACACATTGAATCAACTCAAAATGAACATTTAGCTTTTGTTTAGAAATGAACAGAGATGAGACAAATTTGTAAAAAAAAATATTGCAGTCACAGAAACCTAATAAATAAAACTGAAATGAAGTACATGGGACCATGATGATAACTTGTTTATACCATATTTAATTTGTGATGGTTTTTTACGCTATTCCAAAATTTCATTTTGAAGTAATTATTTAGAACCTTTCATACAATTTTTTATTAGATTCTGGAACTGTTATTGGCATGAGAGTAACCTGCTGTAGTGAAGTAAAGGAAATTAACAGAGTTAAGGAACTGAGGAGCTCTTAGGATAATTTAAAATTCTTCTTTCCTAATCTGTTTTCCCCTCAGCGTCAAAAATAAGAATAGATTTATAAAACAGACTTTTATGTTTGCTTCATAAATAGTGTTTTTCACTGTCTCTGTTTTATTTGGGCCACTTTTGTTGGGCTTTATTTCTTATATCCACTGTATCGGATAATATTATTCTTTGAGGCACTGTTTGTTGTAATTTTCTTATGTGCAAAACCCTTTAATTTATTGTTTCTTGATGAAGCTCAGTACTGATGTACCCATTTTTCCAGCATTCTTCTTGAACTCTTCATCTCTGTCAAGACTAGTTTTTCTTCTTCGTTTAATGTCAGTGTTAAAGGTTATTAATCTATAGTAGACAATTTTCATGTGCAGAGGACTAAACTAAACCAAGCCACAAAAACATTTGATAGAATTGCTTGATGCTTTTTGTCAAAAATGTGTCTATGTTGTGAGGAAGATAGCTTTCCCGGATGATTTAGTCTATTCTAATGTCAGATTACATGGTGCTATGATGATACATTTTAAAAAATATATATTAATATGTGATGGATTCTATCGCTATTCTGAAACTCCATTGTAAAGAATTTTGATAATGTTTACGTTTTATAATGAAAACTTGTTAAGTTTTGATGTAGGAATAGACTTGAACCAAAAAGGGAAAATGGGGGAAACCAAGTTTATGGAACTACTTAGGCACTAAACAATATACAAATTTTTAACTTATTTTAAAATGTAAGGAAATACAAAAGGATAGATTTCATGTTTTCCCCACACTGTATTCTTTTTAAGGAATCGTAAATGTCCTCATGTTTTATTACAAAATATGATATTTTAATGTGAACAATTGTTTGTTTAGAAAGTTATTTAATTCTAACTTTTGCTTGATCATAGATTATGTGGGGGACATGATTATGTACTGTTATACTATATATAATTTGTGATGGATTCTATACGCTATTCAGAGCTCCCCAATTGTTTAGAATATAAATATATAATTTTATTTTGTTAGAAACATGACAAAACTATGAGCTAGGGTATCGCTCATACCATCTAATATCATGTATACACTTGAATCAACTCAAAATGAAAATTGGCAGCTTTTTTTTAGAAATGAAGCAGAGATGAGAAAAATTTTAAAAAAATATTGCAGTCACAGAAACCTAATAAATAAAATTGAAATGTAGAGTACATGGGACCATGATGATAACTTGTTTATACCATATTTAATTTGTGATGGTTTTTATACACTATTCTAGTTTCATTTTGTAAGTAATTATTTAGAACACATACAATTTATATTAGTTTGGGAAATGTTATTGGCATGAGAGTAACCCGACTGTAGTGAGAAGTAAAGAATTAACAAAGTTAAGGAACTGAGGAGACTCTTAGGATAATTTAAAGATTCTTCTTTTCTAATCCTGTTTTGCCCCCCAGCGTCAAGATAAGAATAGATTTATAAAACAGACTTTATGTTTGCTTCATAAATGTGTTTTTCACTGTCTCTGTTTCTGTGGGCCACTTTTTGTGTGGACTTTATTTTGCTTTATATCCACTGTATCGGAGTAATATTATTCTTTGGGCTGTTTGTTGGTAATTTGTTATGTGGCCAAACCATTTAATTTGTTGTTTTCTTTATGAAACTCATACTGTGTACCATTTTCCCGCATTCTTCTTGAACTCTTCATCTCTGTCAAGACTAGTTTCTTCTATGTTTAATGTCAGTGTTAAAGGGTTTTTGGAATCCCTAATAGTGAAAAATTCTCATGTGCAGAGGACTAACAAACCAAGCCACAAAAACATTTGATAGTTGGATCTTTTTGTCAAAATGTGTCTATGTTGTGAGGAAGATAGCTTTTCAGGATGATTTAGTCTGTTCTTTAACAAATGATTACATGGTGCTATGATGATACATTTTTAAAACTATATATTAATATGTGATGGATTCTATCGCTTATTCGAAGCTCCATTGTGTAAAAAATTATTGATAATGTTTCATTTATAATGAAAAAATTGTTAAGTTTTGATGTAGGGAAAAGACTAACCCAAAAGGAACATGAGGGGAAACCAAGATTTATGGAACTACTTGGCACTAAACAATACACAAAATTTTGAACTTATTTTTAAAATGTAAGGAAATAAAAAAGGATAGATTTGCATGTTTTCCATGTATTCTTTTTAAGGAATCAGTAAATGTCCTCATAGTTTTATTACAAAATATGATATTTTAATGTGAAATTTTTTTGTTTAGATTATTTAATTCTACTTTGTTTATCATAGATTATGTGAGACATGATTATGTACTGTTATACTATATATAATTTTGATGGATTCTACTACCCATTCAGAGCTCCCCAATTGTTTAGAATATTAAAATATAATTTTATTTTTTGTAGAAACATTTCAAAACTATGAGCTAACTTTTCGCTCATACCATCTAATATGCATGTTATCACATTGAATCAACTCAAAATGAACATTGGCAGCTTTGTTTAGAAATGAAGCAGAGATGAGACACAATTTGTAAAAAAAAAAAAATATTGCAGTCACAGAAACCTATAATAAAATGAAATGTAAGTACATGGGACCCTGATGATAACTTGTTTTACCATATTTAATTTGTGATGGTTTTATACGCTATTCTGAGTTTCATTTTGTAGTAAATTTTTAGAACATACATACAATTTATATTAGATTCTGGAACTGTTATTGGCATGAGAGTAACCTGACTGTAGTGAGAAGTAAAGGAAAATTTAAAAAGAGTTAAGGAACAGGGGACTCTTAGGATAATTTAAAGATTCTTCTTTTCCCTTTAAACCTGTTTTGCCCTCAGCGTCAAGATAAGGGAAAAGATTTAAAACAGACTTTTATGTTTGCTTCATAAATAGTGTTTCACTGTCTCTGTTTTTGCTGTGGTCCACTTTTTGTATGGACTTTATTTTACTTTATATCCCCTGTATTGAATAATATTATTCTTTGGGCGCACTGTTTATTGGGAATTTGCTTATGTAAACCATTTAATTTGTTGTTTCTTGATGAAGCTCAGTACTGATGTACCCATTTTTCCAGCATTCTTCTTGAACTCTTCATCTCTGTCAAGACTAGTTTTCTTCTATCGTTTAATGTCAGTGTTAAAGGTTATTGGAATCATAATAGTAGACAATCTCTCATGTGAGAGGACAAACTAAACCAAGCCACAAAAACATTTGATAGAATTGCTTGATGCTTTTTGTCAAAAATGTGTCCCATGTTGTAGGAAGATAGCTTTTTCCCGGATGATTTAGTCTGTTCTTTAATCGCGTACAGGTTTCTATGATGATACATTTTTAAAAAATATATATGTAATATGTGATGGATTCTATACGCTATTCTGAGCTCCATTGTGTAAAGAATTGTTGATAATGTTTACGTTTATAATGAAAACTGTAGTTTTGATGTAGGAATAGACTTGACAAAGGAACATGAAACCAAGATTTATGGAACTACTTAGGCACTAAACAATATACAAATTTTGAACTTATTTTTAAAAAGTAAGGGAAAAACAAAAAAGGATAGATTTGCATGTTTTTCCCCACTGTATTCTTTTTTAAGGAATCAGTAAATGTCCTCATAGTTTTTTTAAAAAAATGATATTTTAATGTGAAAAATTGTTTGTTTAGAAAGTTATTTAATTCTAACTTTGTGATCATAGATTATGTGGGACATGATTATGTACTTTATATATATAATTTTTGATGGATTCTATCCCCTATTCAGAGCTCCCAATTGTTTAGAAAAATAAATATAAATTTTTTTTTTTGTAGAAACATGGAAAAATATGAAATTTGCTTCATATACCATCTAATATGCATTTTCCATTGAATCAACTCAAAATGAACATTTTGAGCTTTTTTTTAGAATAAACAGAGATGAGACACAATTTGTAAAAAAAAAAATTGCAGTCACAGAAACCTAATAAATAAAACTGAAAATAAATTTCATGGGACCATGATGATAACTTGTTTATACCATATTTAATTTGTGATGGTTTTTATACGCTATTCTGAGTTTCATTTTGTAAGTAATTATTTAGAACATACATACAATTTATATTAGATTCTGGAACTGTTATTGGTATGAGAGTAACCTGACTGTGAGGGAAATAAAGGAAATTAACAAAAGGGTTTGGGAAATGAGGAGACTCTTAGGATAATTTAAAGATTCTTCTTTTCCCTAATCCTGTTTTGCCCCTCAGCATCAAGATAAGAATAGATTTATAAAACAGACTTTTATTTTTGCTTCTAATAGTTTTTCTGTCTCTTTTTCTGGTCCACTTTTTGGACTTTTTTACTTTATATCCACTGTTCGAGAAAATTATTCTTTGATGCACTGTTTGTTGTAATTGCTTATGTGGCCAAACCATTTTTAAATTTTTTGTTTTGATGAAGCTAGTACTGATGTACCCATTTTTTCCAGCATTCTTCTTGAACTCTTCATCTCTGTCAAGACTAGTTTTCTTCTATCGTTTAATGTCAGTGTTAAAGGTTATTGGAATCATAATAGTAGACAATTTTCTCATGTGCAGAGGACTAAACTAAACCAAGCCACAAAAAACATTTGATAGAATTGTTTATGCTTTTTTCAAAATGTGTCTATGTTGTGAGGAAGATAGCTTTTCCAGGATGATTTAGTCTGTTCTTTAATCGTCGATTACATGGTGCTATGATGATACATTTTTAAAAATATATTAATATGAGTGGATTCTATCGCTATTCTGAGCTCCATTGTGTAAAGTTTTTGATAATGTTTACGTTTTTTAATGAAACTTGTTTAAATTTTTATGTAGGAATAGACTTGAACCAAAGGAAAAGGGGAAACCAAAAAAATTTTGGAACTACTTAGGGACAAACAAAACAATTTTTTAATTATTTTAAAAAGTAAGGGAAAAAAAAAGATGTTTTATGTTTTCACACACTGTATTCTTTTTAAGAATCATAAATTTCCCCTAGTTTTTTACAAAATAATATTTTTGTGAAAATTTTTTGTTTAAAAATTTTAATTTCTTTTTGATCATGATTATGTGGGGGCATATTATGTACTGTTATCAAAATAATTTGTGATGGACTAACCCTATTCAGACTCCCAATTGTTTTTAATATAAATATATAATTTTTTTTTTTTGTAAAACATGACAAAATTAAAGGGGTTTTACTCATACCATCTAATACTATTTCCCCATTAATCAACTAAAATGAACAAAGGGTTTTGTTTAGAAATAACGAGATGAGACACAATTTGTAAAAAAATATTGCAGTCACAGAAACCCTAATAAAAAAAAATGAAATTGAGTACATGGGGCCAAGTATAAAATTTTTATCCATATTTAATTTTGATGGTTTTTTATGTATTCATTTTTTTTAAAATAATTTTTTGAACATACAAAAATTTAATTTGATTTGGGAAATGGGATAGAGAACCCGACGTAGTAAAAAGGAAAATTTAAAAAGAGTTAAGGCAGGGGCCCTTTGGATAATTTAAAGATTTTCTTTTCCCCAATCCTGTTTTTCCCCCGCCAAGAAAAAATAGATTTTTAAAAAAAACTTTTATTTTGAAAAAAGTGTTTTTCCCGTCTCTGTTTTTGCTGTGGGCCCCTTTTTGTTGGGGCTTTTTTTTCTTTATACCCCTGATCGGTAATATTATTCTTTTGGGGGGCCCGTTTGTTGGGAAGTTTTTTGGCCCAAAACCCTTTAATTTTTTTTTTTGATGAACCAGTACTGATGTACCCATTTTTTCCCCATTCTTCTTGAACCTTCACCTGTCAAGACTAGTTTTTTTTATGTTTTAATTTAGTGAGTTATTGGAATCATAAAGTAGACAATCTTCGGCAGAGGGCTAACTAAAACCCAAACCAAAAACATTTGAAAATTGCTTGATGCTTTTTTAAAAAAGTTTTTTAGGAAGATAGCTTTTCCCGGGTGATTTTTTTTCTTTAAAAAATTCCCTGGGGCTATAGATACATTTTTTAAAAAATATATATTAAAATTTGATGGATTCTACCCTATTCTGAGCTCCATTGTTAAAAAATTTTATAAGTTTTATTTTTAAGAAAAATTGTTAAGTTTTTTGGAGGAAAGCTTGAAAAAGGAACAGAGGGGGGAAAACCCAAAATTTATGGGAAAATTTGGCACTAAACAATTACAATTTTGAACTTATTTTAAAAAGAAAAAAAAGGATAGTTTGCATGTTTTTACACATGTATTCTTTTGGAACTAAAATTTCCCCATAGTTTTTTACAAATATGATATTTTAAGGGAAAATTGTTTGTTTAGAAAGTTATTTAATTTTAATTTTTCTTGATCATAGATTATTGGGGGGAAAGATTTGTGTATTTATACATATATAATTTGGATGGATTTTATCCCATTCAGACTCCCAAATTTTTTAGAATATAAATATATAATTTTATTTTTGTTTAGAAAAATGACAAAAATAGAGCACAAAAAACCCCCTACCACTAATATCATTTAAATTTAATCAACTCAAAGAACATTGCAGCTTTTGTTTAGAAATGAAGAGAGATAAACCGAAAAAAAAAAATTGCAGTCGAAACCAATAAATAAAAAAATGTAAGTACAGGGGGCCATGATGATAATTTTTCTTTTAATTTTTGATGGTTTTTTTACCTATTCTGTTTTTTTTTGAAGTAATTTTAGAACATACACAATTTTTTTGATTTTGAACTGTTTTGAATAACCTGACTGTGGAGTAAAGGGAAATTAAAAGGTTAAGGGCTGGGGACTCTTGGAAATTTAAAAATTCTTCTTTTTTAAACCTGTTTTTCCCTCAGGAAGTAAAAATAGAATAAAACAGACTTTTTTGTTTGCTTCTAAAATGTTTTTACTGTCTCTGTTTTTGCTGGGTTTCCCCTTTTTGTGGACTTTATTTTTTTTTCCCTGTTCAATATTATTCTTTAAAACTGTTTTTTTAATTTTATTCCCAAAACCCTTTTAATTTTTTGCTTGATGGCTCAATATGTCCATTTTTTTCCCGTTTTTCTTGAACCTTCATTCTTCAAACTAGTTTTTTATCGTTTTAAAGTCAGTGAAGGTTATTGGGAATTCATTAGTAGACAATTTTATGAGGGACTCCAACCAAACCCAAAAAAAAATTTTTAAAAATTTTATGCTTTTTCAAAAAGTTTATGTTGTGAGGAAAATGGTTTTTTAGGATGATTTAGTCTTTCTT